>MRSU01008502.1:0-34363 GCA_008369845.1 Trichomonas gallinae
GTACTGTTAAGCGTTATAACTCTAAATGTAAGATTTTCGAATTTTGTGTTTCTTATATAGTAATTTCCTTCGTTGCTATACATAGGTATTCCTTGATCTTTAATCTCATAATTTGTTTCATAAGGATAATACCTTGTCCAAACTCCACTCGACTGATGCTTATCTAGTAAATAACACTCTTTGATGCGTCCGAAACATTCATATCATATTTTGAATCATTTACAAGCACATTACATTAAATGTGCTTGTTTAAAATGATTTTAATAGAATATTATCATTGAATATCATAAAAATAAGCATATGCATATGATTTAATTCAATATTTTATTCAAAATTTGATTTATTGGCGAAAATATGTAAAATACACTTGTTAATGAACAAATATTGTCGAAAAATAATATATTTCTTCTTTCCAAAATACCTAAACACAAAAATTGAAAAAAAAAATTATTAAATACTCAAATTATACAAAACTCATTATGTATTTTTGTATAGATGTATGAGTACTGTATAGAGATAAATCGGAATGGCTTGAAAATGACTCTGTAAAATATGACATGTATAGTTAAATTTGTCATGTAAATATGAATTTTTGTCAATTTCTTCAAATTCGTTTTTTCTATGTTATTTCGATTTTTGGTAAAACATAGATTAATAATTACGGATGAAAATTTGGTGGTGACATGAGATGTCACTTTTAATAATGGCAAATTCTCCCCTATATAAGCAACTTCCTGATAATTACATTCAGTGTGTCTGCTGCTCTCACTACTGCCAGATAGCTCCTGGGAAGCTCGGCAAGTGCCGCATTCGAGGAAATAACAACGGCCAGTTAGTTTTGCCGACATTTGGTAGATATACAGTTGCTATTGATCCTATCGAGAAAAAACCGCTTCATCACTTTCTCCCAGGCTCAAGCATCTATTCATACGGTACTGTTGGCTGCAATTTTTCATGCCAATTTTGCCAAAATTCTAGCTTGAGCATGTGGAACCTTGATATCGAAGATGTAGGCTGCATACATGAAAGCGATATCGGCAGACTGAAAAGACTTACTCCAGAACGCGTCGTTAATGAAGCGCTCAAAAATCATTGTCAAGCAATTGCTTCTACATACAATGAGCCAACAGTTTCATCCGAATTTTCATACCAAGTATTCAAATTAGCCAAAGAAAAAGGACTTCACACAGTATATGTAACGAATGGATACGAAAGTGTCGAATGCCTCGATTATTTAGCACCATATCTCGATGCAGTTAACATCGATCTCAAATCTTTCAATGACAAGTTCTATATGAAGACATGTGGCGGACATTTAGAGCCAGTTTGTAATACAATTCGCCGCTGCTACGCAATGGGAATTCACACAGAGGTCACAACACTTGTTATCCCTCAAAACAACGATAGCGATGAAGAACTTACGAAAACAGCTGAGTTTCTCGCAAGTGTAGGAAAAGATATTCCTTGGCACATCTCTGCATACCACGATGACTACAAATTCGAAGGTTTCGGCCGCACACCACTCGAAACGCTCAAGCGCGCAGCAGCAATCGGCAAGAAAGCTGGATTGCTTTATGTATACATGGGAAACGTCCAAGCTCCAGAGGCTCGCGTCACCCGCTGCCCGAAGTGCGGCAACTTGCTCGTCGACAGAGTCTGGTTCGGCGCTGATGTCAAGATGAAAGGCGGAAAATGCGATAAATGCGGCGAAAAAGTCCCAGGATTCTTCTCGGACGCTAACAACCTCAAGCCTAAGCTCACACGTGTCCCAGACCATCTCAGAAACCTCGCAAACGCACCAGAGCCGAACAAGCCACAAGGAAAGCTTCCATCTAAGTTAGTCATCTACGCATCACAAAATGGAACTGCCCAAGAATACGCTGAGCGCATTGCTATGTCGCAGGGTGTTGATTGCTTCAACATTGCAGACATCAAGCTCGAGGACCTTCTGCAGGCAGAGTCTGTCGTCTTCGCTGTTGCAACATATGGAAGAGGAGCTCCTCCTCCATCTGCTGCTGCTTTCTGGGAGAAGGCGAAGGACGTGAAGATCGATTTGTCTGCTTTGAAGTTTGCTGTTCTTGGCTGCGGATCAACAGGCTACAAGAAGACTTTCTGCGGATTCGCCAAGTCTATTGAAGAGAAGATGAAGGAATGCGGTGCAAAGGAATTGTGCCCACTCTGCACACGCGATGACCTCGACGATGACGAGACATATCCAGAAGTCACCAAATGGATTGACGCCCTCAAAATGTAAGTTTTTTTATTCATTTAAAATGATTTTAATACAACTTTTTTTTTAATAAATGATGGAGATACGCATAGTCTCATTTTAAATTGTTTTAGACTGATGCAATACTATAAAAGAATGTCATTCGAGATAATTGCAAAATTTTTTGTTAATTTTAGCATTTTTGCGGCATTAATTTATGCATTACGCTCATTATTATAATTGATGCTGATGATTCATTTTGTTCAAATCATTCATCAGCAAATGCAATAATGCTTTTAATTGTGTCTCTAAATTATAGGCTACATGAAGATAGAGAAAATATTGTATTTAAGGAAGGAAATAATTAGGAATAGAAATATAATAAAATATCCTATTTTACTCTAAAATCTAAAAAAATCTATGATAAATAAAAATATATATATAAAAACTCTATTGTGGATCTGGTTGTGAACATAAGAATGTCAATGTGTCCAAATTGTTTCTCGCGACAACTTTGACAGGATCAATTCTTCCTGCAAATGCTTTCTGGATCAAATGCGCACTTGCTGATGCTGCTGATTCCTGTTTCAGTCTCTTTGAGTGATATCTCAAGCAGCTCTTCATCCAGAGAATGATAAGCTCGACTTCTGGTGTCTCTCTGAGCTGCTCTGACAAAAACTGCAAAAAGTCAGCAACGTATTTTTGCGGCAAATGATTTGCGACGAAATCGATCTGGTCGTCTGGCACAGACATCAAAGCGTCTCTAAGAATCGCGCGCTCTGTATGACCTAGTCTAACACCTAATGTAACAGCCAAAACGTATTCTCCGTTCTGAATTGCTTTCTTGATAGATTCAGGTGTTACATCAACTTCGAGTTCGATCGGATCAGTTATGACCTGGTCAGCAGAAATGTAAACTAGCAAACCTTCAGGAGTTGCTGCAGCGAGGCCTCTGCCTGTTGGGCAGAACTTGACGCCGTTAGATGCAGCAGTAATGACTGGTTTTTCGGCGAATTGTGCTCTAACGATATCATCAGCCTTTCCGCTGCCATGGAATTTTTGAATATATCCTTCGACGCCTGAAAACTCTGTGTTTCTCGTGTGAGCGAATCTCCTCATCAGGACCTTGTTTGCGACTGAGTAGACGCAGATGAACTTAGTTCTGCCGCCGCAGACAATAAATGAACCGTCTGGCGAGAAATCTAATGAATCGAAGAACCAACGTGTGTTTTTGGCTGATCTCTGGCCATCGATGAGCTTGCCACCACGAGCATCGTCGACTATGTTCATATCTCCGAGATAGCTCTCATCTGCTGTCGTATAGAAAATAATTCTGCCGTTCGAGTTGGCAATGGCCAAAATCTTTCCGTCTGGTGACACTGCTGATGCTGTGACTTCGCCGTGTGCGTCGTAAGGCTGAGATGTTTGCGTTTCGAGGAAATCCCAAATTCTTACTGTTCCATCCCAGCTGCCTGAAACTAGATGAGACAAAGGAGTGAACGAGAGGCTGGAGATTGGCTGTGTGTGGCCTGTTAACTCTTCGAGGACTTTTCCTGTTGATATATCCCATAAAATAATTGCTGTGTCCGTTTTTGTTGATGCGGCAACGATTTCGCATTTAGGGTTGACTGCTACGTGTGTGAATTCGTGTGGAACTTCAGTTGTCATCTCTCTGAAGCATTTTCCTCTTACAACATCAAATGCTTTGCAAGTTCCATCGAGACTTGATGTTACAACTGTTCTTCCTGACTCTCCGAAGACAACATCAGTGATTGGAGCCCTGTGCTCGTCGAATGTCATGAGGCAAGAACCAGAATAAGAATCCCAAAGCTTAAGCTTGCCATCATCGCCTCCTGTTGCGAGAACAATGCCATTTGGAGAATAAGCGAAGCAAGAAACGCCTCCATAGTGTCCCTGAGACCTCTGAGCGACAGATCCGGTTTGCAAATCCCATACAATGAGTTCACCGAGCTTAGCTGATGTGAAGGCAGCAAAGCGCTTGGATATAGCTAAAGCCTGAACCTTTTCTGTTGAGAAACGAACAGTGAAGTTAGACATAACAGGCATAGTTAATCCAGGAACCGCGTAAGTTTTGAAAGTGCCATTTCCATCACCAGTAATGATAACATCACCGTTATATGCACCTACGAGAAGTGTTTGGTACTTTGTTTTTGGTTTATCGAAGTCTTCTTCATCTAGACGTCTTCTGCTGATGATTTTGATGTTAAACTCATCATCGAGCTCCCAGACGAAGAGAGTTCCGTCGCCGCCGCATGTTGTAATTTGTTTTGGATTTTCTTTGTCGAAAAATGCGAAAAGTGGCTTTCCACGATGACCAGTAAGTGAAATTGGGGCGAAATTCTCGTTTGGCTCTGTCATCATGATGTGAACAGAAAGATCTGATGAACATGTTGCAACTAATTTTCCATCTGGTGAAAATGCGATTGTGTTGATAGCGGCAAAGTGATGATCGCCGATAGGCGGTCGTTTCTTGATGAATGGTTTAAGCGAATTTACTTCAGATGGATGTTTGAAAAATCTAACTTTGTTTTGAGAGCCAACAATCAGTCCTGTCTTGCCTGGGCCGAATGCTATGGCTGTAATTTCCTCTTTGAACATCTTTCTGTAGCATAATGTGTTAGATCCGAGTTGTGATATAAATAAATTGTTTTTTGCATCTGATGTAGCAATATAATCATCTTTATCAGATACAGCGACGTGTGTAATTGTTGCTGGATGCTCTATATAGTGTGTTTTGCTTTCGCCGCGCGCACAATCGAAAATAACAAGCCTATTTCCTTGTGGAAGCAGCAATTTGTCGCCTGAAGGGAGAAATTCTATGGTAGAGCCACTGTAGGTACCACTCAGAAGATTGCTAAAAACAAAATCTAGAGAGGTTCCTCTGTTGCTCATTATTTTCTAAAATTTTGCAAAAAAGGTCACAAAAAAATCAATTTGCAGATTTAGCATTTTCATTGCCTATAAATGCTATTTTTCTAATCAAAATTCGAAAATCTTCTGATTTTATTTTTGATATTTTTAAAATTGAAAATTGAGCAATATAATATAGTTTAATGTAATACATTTCACATACTAAACATATTATTGATTTAAAAATTATATGTTATCGTTGATTTATTTTTGAATTAAAATTTTTATTAATGATTTTAATATAGCATTAAATAAACAAATAGTATATCCATCAAATGGTAAAATTACATTGCAAATGATCGTTGAATTTGAATAAAAAATGTAAAATGAAATATCTGCAAATGTAATAATGGGATATTCTCAGGAAGTGGTAGAAAAAGATAAATAAATGGAAATGATTAAGGAAATTAAATAATATTTATTCTTTAGGAATAAAAATTAAGGAGAAATCTGCAGTAATCATCAAGCAGTTGCCTGATAGATTGATGTTTAACATGCAAGTAAAAAGTTTTTTTTTTTTTTGATTTAATTAAATCAATTGAAAATAATTAACTGTGTGTTAGTATATTTAATAAAAAAAGGCGGCTCAGTTATCTCAAAAGCATCAGCATTTAGATGTCAGACGAGAGGAATAGTCGTCAGAGCCGCACTAAAAGATACATACTGCTTCTGGTCAGCCAGAAAAATGATGAAAAGTGACAAGGACATAACTTCATTTTTTATTATTTTCAAACAGTCACATTAAGTACATCATCTGCATTAATATTTTCAAAAATAATCGTTATATGGCCCAATTGCTGTTAAAAATTCTGAATTTTTAGCTCATTCGTGAAAATCTTTCAATAAATCGATAATATTCCAATAACTCTACATATTTTATTATTTATTTTAGGATTTTACAAATTTATTATATGAAATTTTTGAAAATGATAGAGAAAAATACGTTTTTTTATCTAAAATTTTTTTCAAAAAATTGAAAAATAGAGATTTATCCGTGTTATGGTGTTATTCTCCGACTTATGCGGAAATTTTGAGTTTTAAAATTTAACGAATCAAACGTGACAGCGTGTAAAGGTTATATTTCATCGATTTTCAAGTGCGAAATATTGATTGAAAAAACGGGTATTGAGGCGGAGTTACGTCCCACATACTTTATATTCATGTAGATGTGTTTATTAAGCGTTGCTGTATGCTAAAGATTGATGATGAGCGATACAGAAATGTATTGAAATCTTTGTCAAAAATATATAATGTTTGAACCGGAAGAGCTTTTTGTTGTTGAAAGCCCAGCATGGACGGTTGATCCAAGTGGAAGCCCCTGCACGGCAGTGGATTATTCCATAGATGGTGCTTTCGTTGCTTATTCCAACAAACCAGGCATAATTACTATCGCGACATCATATACCGGCGAAATCAAGCGCGTTCTTGAGCAAAAATACACTACAAATCCAATCACAAAAATCAGATTCCATCCATTCGAAGAAAACCTTCTCCTTTGCACTAGCAGAGATGGTTTCATCTTTTTATACAACATCGTCAAAGGAGAAATGGTCGAAATGTCAAGGCACCTTGGCAGCAACTTGCTCGCAATGAACGTCGACTCATTCGGCGAAACATTTGCTATTGCTTGTGCCGATGGATCAATCAGAGTTTATGATCTTGAGAATCTACAGAGAACTAAAGTCCTCGTTAAAATGGCATCAAGGACATCAGCATCACAGCAAGTTAATATATACGACATCTGCTTCCATCCTGAAGATTCGAATGTAATCTTAGCGGCTGGCTGGAATGATAGAGTTCTTTACTGGGATATTCGTACAGGTAATGCAGAACGTAACATTGCCGGTCCACATATTCGTGGGTCTGGCTTAGATGTCCACAATGATACAATTATTACAGCATCCGCAAGAGATAAGAAGCAAATTGAAATGTGGGATTACGGAACAGGCAAAAAGCTTAGAGAAATCAACATTAACGTCGAAGCCGCCAAAAAAGATTGCTTCATCAACGCTTGCAAGGTTTCCAGAAACGGTTTGGCTCTTGCCGCTGGTGGTTCTGGCTGCAACCTTACACAGAGCTTCGAGTTTTCACATGGTACATTTATCGGACAAACAGCTACTTATTCTTCACCAGTTTCATATGTTGCTATGTCTCCATTTGGATCCAGCTTTGTTACAGGTACAGAAAATGGTGATATTTCTTGCCATATGATCAGACTTAAACCAAATTAAGTTTGATTTTCGTATTAGTAGAACTAAAAGTCCAGAATCGGAGTGTGAATGTAAACAATTTTACTTTTATTATATATAGGTTTAGTTAATTCGTTATAATATTAGATTTTATTATTGATCAAAAAATATCTAGCCTTCATCTCAAATCTTCCTTGACATGTTAGATCTATGACAGAAATTTGTTGGAATATGAACTGTAAAAGTTTCTATCTCGTTAAAATGGAAAATGAATTTTTCTGACATTGTAATATTTTACATGACATAAATTTGGTTGCATCGTGATTTTATCATTCTATAGATCGTTAATATATAGTTACAATAGGATATTACAAATAAATTCATAAAAATGCTTTGTTTTATAGAATCTAAATAGTGCAAACGCTATGATAAATTAATATGGATTGACGATAGTATGTTAATTGCTTGAAAAGTAACAGGGCATAATCCTTAGACAGTCCAAATTTATGCTCGGTAATTTGTAGACTCAGATATCAGTCCTTAATTTCGATGCCTTAAAAAAACACATTGAAATATTTGACAATGACATAAAACTTTTTTTACCCGTCAAATTTAGTTGGTTCTTGAAGTTTACGGGCGCAAAAGCATACCAAAAATTTCAAAATCTGAGATTACCAGATGAATGAACATTTTTACTTTAAATTATTCTTAAATTTGAATAGAAAATAATCGTAAGTCTGCAAATTACATTTTACGCCCATCAAAATCGACGGTTTTACAGTTTTTTTTATTTTGGATAAGAAAAATATCCACAATTTACATATATCGAATATGTTTTCTAGTGAAAAATTACATCAAACGATAATTCACCTGAATACGATAATTTTTCATTCAATTTCGAAAACTAAAAAATTGAAAACATTATATAAGTCTAATTAGGCAATTTGATTGCGCTCACACGCCCGTAAAATGTTTCGAAATGTTCGAAATTTTGAATACTTTACATTTTATCATCAAAACACTTTAATCTCTTTTATTATATAATTATGAGTATATTTCATCAACGTGCCCTTTATCAAAAAATAATCGTAATTCTTTCAAAAATATTTCTCCCTTTTATAGCATATTATAGCCAACCAAATAAAATTAAAATGGTTAAAAATTGAATGATGCCAATTTTGTTGAATGAGCGAAACACCAAACATTCCGGCCTATATCGGGGAGTTCATGGTACTTAACAAGATTGGTAGTGGTGCATTCTCAACGGTCTACAGGGGTATGCATAACGCGACGAAAATGGACGTCGCAATCAAAGTTATTGATAAGAGAAACTTCACAGACGAAAAGACAATCACGCGTTTCCAAAGGGAAGTAAGTCTACTGAAGCAAATGAATCATCCGATGATCAACGAGCTCTTCGCAGTCTACGAGGATGAGAATTATCACTACTTAGTCATGGAATATTCGCCAAACGGCGATCTTTTGACGTTCATTAACAAAAATGGCAAGCTTATCGAACCAATTGCTAGGCGTTACTTCGTTCAGTTGTTCTCAGTTATAGAGTATTTGCACAAAGAGAAAAAAGTAGCCCATCGTGATTTAAAGGCAGAGAATATCCTACTAGACAGGTTCTTCAACCTAAGATTGATTGATTTCGGTTTGAGTAACGTGTTTACAGATGATAATAATGTATTTGATACAAAGTGCGGTTCTCCTGCATATGTACCCCCAGAAATGATACTAGGCTATGGATATACTCCCGCTGCCGACACATGGAGCACCGGGGTCCTTCTTTACGCGATGGCTCTTGGCTGTCTTCCTTTTGAGGACGCTAACATCAAGAAAACACTTCAACTCATTGCATACCAGCAGCCACAGATACCAACTTCGATTTCTCCAGCTCTAGCAGACCTATTGCAAAAATTATTGACAAAAGATCCGCTGCTTCGCATATCTTTAGACAAAATCAAGGAGCATCCTTGGTTCTCGAAACTCGAATACGATGCAATTTATGCTTATCAAAAGAAAGTCCAAGAAATTACAGTCGATCCCGAAATTGTATCGCAAATGGATGGAATGGGCATCAACACTGATAGCCTCAGACAGAATCTATTCATGGGAGTCTATGATGATACAACTTCTGTCTACAGAATGTTGCGCAAAGCGAAAGTAACATTCGAAATGAAGACAGCAATGAGAGCAAGGCCCTCTGCATCTAATAGCACTCCTCAACCCAATAAAATGCTGTCAAATATCACTGTTAACCCTGTTAGTCAGGGAAAATCAATCCAAATTCGACAACCAATCCAGGAATGTGAGGTTCCGATGCCTCAGCCTGTTTTCTCACAAGCTCCTCAACAGATTGCATTCAGACCAATGGTTCGTCCAGCTGTCCGTGTATCTGTTGCAAGATGTTATTCAGTCAAACCCCAATAATATTGTTATACTTTCACTATCCTTTGTAAATATTACCATTTTATCCTCAAAATGCTGTATTTTTTTCATTGTTGCGAAAAAAAATTCTAATTTTTTTTTGAAGATCAACGAATTAAACAAAATCATATTTATAAAAATATTACCACGCATCTACATAACAATAAAATAGTACTAAAATCGATCTAATAACAATATCTTCATTCAATATCTAAAATCGATAGATTTGGGTTTGAATTTTAATACATTTTAGTGCATAGCTAAAGTCATTGATGCTGAATTCTTTGACAAAAAAATCAAAAAAAGTCGGAAATTTCAAAAGTGTTTCGGGGGAGCAATAAATACAAAAAATATGAAATTTAGAAACTATATGCTATTATAATGCTATATTTAATGCCAAAAGTATATGGTGAGGTGAGGAAAACGGTTTCAGCATTTTTCTTCACAAGTCTCTGCCACTTTTCTGACACAACTTCAATCATATTAGACTCATATTCATATAAATAATAAAATTATACAAATTATGTTTTTGTGCGTCACCTTTTTCAATAATTACACATTGATTTTTGTCCTGAAAAGCATTAAGATATTTGCTTAAGGAGTTGTATGCTATATTTTATATATGCATACATTAAATTCTTACATTAAGATTCTGGTTATTTCATTAAATCTAAGTAATATAATATTTATTAAAATTCATATGAGATAATCTATGCGTTCACCACATCAATTATTCTTTTTATTGGATTATATTAACCATTGCACTCATTAATCTTACCAACAAGGTGTATTCTCGCCGAAACACATCAATCATTTCAATTTTGCTTTTCTGTAAAAAAATTATATCATATAAACGATAATAAACAACATTTAATTATAAAACAATGCGCATTAATATTAAAAAAAAATGTAACATTTTTTTTTTCTGATAACAAGCGTCAGCGCTTAGAAATCAAAATAATTCGAGCCCTCGAGGGACTCAGATGAGAATTCTGGAGAATTTGGACTATCGAAGTCAGTAGAAATAGAATTCGCAGAATCGAAGTTATATAAATTATCGCACATAATCGCTTCTGGGTTGGGCAGTATAGTTGTTTCAACGGGTTTAACATCATCGGAACTGAGAATTTCTAAGTTATTTTTTGGTAATTTGCCATCTTTTTCTAATCTATATATGATAGGCTCTTGGTTACCCATGTATGGGCTCCTGAAAATGATAGTGATGACTTTTGGCTTGGAAGAAGTGTTCGCCTTTTTCACCATGATGAAAATGATGTTATGCACAAAAATTTGACTCCTCTATAGAATTTGTAGTCGTAAATTGTATTTTCTTATTTTGGCTACGAATCCAGCTTAGTTATCACAATACAAATAGCAGTTTAATTTCAAAATCCATATAATATAACCGGATTGCCATTTTTTAGGGTGAAATTTTTGTCTCAAAAAATTTGAGTCAGTATCACGAATGACAAATAAAATAATGGATTCGTCAGTCTACATGCCAGATTTTTTTTTTTCCTTTCATAAGGCTGTAGTAGTAATGCAATATTTTGCATGACTTTTTCATTTTTTCAGTTTTGTCGCTGGCATCAATAGCAAAATGACAACTTTGTATCCATTTTTATATGCATTAGATTCAATTTCATCGGTAATCGAAATTAATATATTACTCATGATGCAATTATATGGTATTTCATTATCGTTGTTGCATCATTAATCATTAGCATTCAGATTTACATAGACATTACTGACAATGCTTGTTTAATTCATGGATTTGTAATTCAAAATTAATCGTATATGTCATGAATGATGCATCAGTTATATATTTTATTCATTACAAGAAGAACTTACATCTAGTTCATGGATGCATGAAAATGATATTTCATATATTTTATAATGTGAACCAAAAAAATTATTTTGTTAATAATGAAATCATTTTAAATAAGCTGGTGAGATGCAGTTTATTTTTTGACAAACAATTATATATCGCATTTTATTTTAATTATTGGGAGACAATATCAATTAGGGACTGATCACCCATGCTTTCAGCAATTCTCTCAGGAGTTAAACCATTGTTGTTCGGCATATCTGGTCTAGCTCCGAATTCCACGAGATTATATGCGCATTCGTAGTATTTCTTCTGTACAGCATAATGCAAGGGAGTGTTTCCTTGCTGATCTTTGAGATTTGGATCGACATTTCTCTTTAGCAGCATTCTGACGATATCTGGCATGTTCAACTCTGTCCACTGGAACAAAAATGTTCTTCCTTTGTCATCTTTGATTGTTGGGTCGATTGCATACGTAATCAAAATCCTAACATACTCGATGTTTTCCTTTGGATCCTTTCCGAGTACATTCATCAAATGCTCTCCCTTTGCATTCCTAACATTTGGATCTGCGCCGTGTCTGAGGAGATACGCGAAGAGATTGATCTGCTTCTTCTTGTATGCTGTGAAGAGTGGCGTGTTTCCTGTCTTGTCTTCTTGAGAATTCAAGTCACAGCCGTGCTCAACAAATATTTGGACAGCGACGTGGTTCTTCTGGTTGATCGCGTAGTGGATAATCGACGATGTAGCTGTTCCATACTTCTCCATATTTGCGCCGCTGTTGACGAGGAGCTGTGTGATGTGGTTGTGGCCTCTTTCAACCGACATTTCGAGGGCTGATTTGATTGGAAGTGTTGTTTGCGTATCTAAATTGACGCCGATGTCAATCAATGCTTTGACTGACTTGAACATTCCGTATCTTGCAGCAATCATCAATGGAGTCATGTTATCTCTTGTAACATAGTTAACCTTTGAGCCGTGCTTGTATAAACACTTGATGGCGTTCAATGAGTCGAACTCAACAGCCTCAAGGAATGGATTATGTCCGAGAGTTGTCATGTTTTCAAGTTTAGCGCCGTATTTGAGTAAAAGATCAATCATCCTTGGGTCATCGTGATTGGCAGCAAAGTGTAGTGCAGATCTGCCATCATTATTGTCGTGCAAATCTTTGTTCGCGTTCTTCTTCAAAAACATCTCCGCGGACTTGTAGTAGCCGCGCTCAGCGAGTGCCATCAAGTGTGTCATTCCGAGCTGGTCGATCGAGTTGATGTCGCAGTTCTTAGACATGAACAACTCATAGAGTTCTGTGTCCCAGCTGCACTTCTGGATCAAGGCGACGTAAGGAGAGATGCCCATTGCGTTCTTGGCTTTGACGCTGGCTCTCTTCTTGATAAGATACTTGGCGACCTCGTTTCCGTTGCCTGGAGGTTGTTGGTTGGCTTCAATTGCGAGGTGAAGAGGTGTGTTGCCCATTGAATCTGTTTCTGAGATGCTGAAGTTCTTTTCTTCGACAAGGAACTTGGCAATCTCAAACGCGCCGTTTCCACATGCGACGTGTAGCCAGTTCTTCTGTCCTTCCATCTTCATACTCAAAACGCTTGGTTTTTGCGACAAGAACCACCTGAAAGTATCGATGCAGTCGAAGCGGACGGCGTCGTAGACAGAGCCATTCGGGTTTAATTCGAATAATGGTTTGAGGAGAAGCTTCATATCTGCGCTAATTACAGCTTTTGGGACAGAAATCTTCTGGAAATCGACTTTCTTGATATCTTTGAGGTTTACGAGGATATCCTCGAAGACTGGGAAGTTATAATAGTAAAATGCGGGGAAATAAGCATAATCAATTCCGACGCTGTGGCAGAAACTGATTAGTTGTTCATTATTTGCACGTAACGCGCCATCCATGTTCTCGTTGTTAACTCTGAAGACGCGGTCGTAGATTTCAATCATATCAAGATTTCTGCACGTGGAAAACTTTTGACGCAACAAGCTATCGCCTGGAACTTTGTTCATGACCAAAAATTTGAAGCAGTTGATGGCTCCGTACTGTGCTACGTAATCAAACATACTTTCTTTTGGCGGGCCGCCGAATGGGTCATTTTCGAGGAACTTTTCGTAGAAGTTAGCGCAAATGTCTCTGAATTTCTCTATGTCGTCGTTGAAAATTACTTTGTTTTCTGTAGATGGTTCGTAATTTGTAACGATTTCTTCTGCTGTTGGCTTGAAATACCTTGATGGGCAGTCATACTGGATCTGATCGGTCTTAGAAAGGTAAGCAATTGTTCTTTCAGCCAAGATGTGAAATCCAAAATTAAATGTAGCGTCTGTCTGAAGGAGTGGGATCATTTTTACGAATGTTGGGAGTCTATCATGGTTTGTGAGAATAGCTTCAAGAGCTCTAATTGTATTTTTGGACGTTAAATAATTTTTATTGATGATTGAAGCGGCTTCATCGACTAATTGTTGGAGATTATCATCTCTCACAGCAACTATATTGTTGTAGAATGCTGTCAAAGTGCGGAGCAATTCATGTGTCTCATCTTTGAGTTGAACCATTTACCAGAACTAAATAGTACTCAAAGATGTTGTTCTTTTCTTGCCAGAACTAAACAGTACTCATTCTAAAAGTGGGTTTTGTCAGCAAATTAAGTCAATATAGTGTAGATTATTTATTTTCAAAAAATATTTTAACGAAGACACAATAAATGCAATGTATAATACAATATTTATGACGTAGATAAGATGATACAATTGTGATGAGCTATTATATAGCAATAAAATTAGATAGTTGATATATTATTTTGCTCAGATTGCGAAATGATATCAATCTGATTTTTATGGTATATAATAGATCATGGCATGTTGTAACAATATCGGACGAAAATTCAAAAATTTAAGGTTATTGCGAAATCTTATTAGTATAGCATGGAACATCATAATATATTGATATTTTTACGAAAATTCAAAATTTTCGAGAAAATGGAGAATTCAAAAAAAGTTCGAAATATTGGTTGTGACATCAGAATTATTTCATTCATTATTTACTTGTTTTAATTCAGCTTAAAATAATGCGTAACTTTTGAATTTCGAGTTTGGATAAAAATTAAACGAGTTATTTTTCAGTAATTTCGCATTGTATGGATTAATAAGCATATAAGCTATCTAATAAGCAAATCGAAAACGAAACTTTAGCAAAATACTTTCAGAACGAAATTTAAACATCGTCAGTATACAATACAGCAAGTATGCATTTATATGAATTAATCTAAAGTAACGGTAGAAAAGATGACAAATAGAATTTTGTTTTTTCACCGACAATCATATGATTTCTTAGCATCAAATGATATATTTTAAGTAATAAAAGAGATATGCAAGGTAGATGATTGTCTAAGTCAATCCTATAATCGAGAAATTTTCGAAAAAAAAACATGAAATTTTGTCACTTTTCATTGAATTTTGTCACTTTTTGATCTCCCTTTTTTGTTTTTACAAATGACGGTTTTGCCAACTTTCTATTCAATTATATGGGTTGCTCCGCATCTAAGCCTAGTGAACCAGCCAATTCCGCTCTCCCGGCTGCGCCAGTGCAAAAGAAGAAGGTTGAGCCAGAGCCTCCGAAACCAGCTCCAGAGCCAGTTGAAGTAGAAACAACTCCACAAGAGCCGGAGCCAGTCAAGGCTGCTCCACAGCCGGAGCCACAGAAGCCAGTAGAGCCACCGCCAAAAGTCGTCGCTGTCGAAGATGATACAAATGAAGCTTATGGTCTTCTTCTCTGCGGCGCAGGTGAATCCGGAAAGACAACATTTACACGCCAGTTGAAGCTTCGCTACCTCAACGGTTTCAACGAGAAGGATTGCCGTGATTTCTTGAGAACAATTCGCGGAAACCTTGTCGAAACAATGCAGCTCTTGCTTGTCTGGCTTGAGCACAACAGCATCGAAATCGAGGACGAAGATGCAGCTTCTATGGCACAGGAAATTGTTGATGTTGATCCACAAGACTGCGAATTCAACGAGGAGCTCGTCGACAAGCTCAAGATCCTCTGGGAGAACGAGCAGATCAAGAAGGCATTCGAGCACAAGGATGAAACAGCCGTTCCAGACCACATGCCATACTTCTTCGATAAAATCGACCAGCTCGCCGAAGAGGACTACATCCCATCCAATGAAGATGTTCTCCGCGCTCGTATCCGCTCAATCGGTATCGAAGCTATTACATTCGACCTTCAGGGCGCTAGAATCAGAATCTTCGATGTCGGTGGTCAGAAGTCTGAGCGTTCCAAGTGGGCCAACGTTATGGACCAGGTCGAAGGTGTCATCTTCTGTGTCTCATTCGCTGAATTCGACAAGCCAATGTTCGAAGATCAGAACGTCCTTCGTATCAACGATTCTCTCGAGATCTTCAGCAACATCACACACCAGGAGAAGTTCGCCAACTCCCCAATCTTCCTCGTTTGCAACAAATTTGATGTCTTCGAGGAGAAGATCAAGAATACAGACGCTTTCATCAAGATCTTCCCAGAGTTCACAGGTGACAGCCACAATCCAGAGGTCTGCGCTCAGTATCTCATCCAGAAGTTCCTTGACAAGGCTGCTCCACTTTCCGAAGATCGCCCAATTGTTGAATATAAGATCGTTGCTCTTAACGGTGATCAGGTCGTTCAGACAGCTGATGCTATTTGCAAGTACATCAGTGATAAGTACTATCAGGATGCGTAAAGTCATTAAAAAACGTTCGAATTACTGTCTAACATTAAAGGATTATACTAAAAACATAATCATATTTTTAAAATTGATCAAAGTGCAAAATAATTATCGATATAAAAAAATAAATAAAAATTACGATTTCACAGTTATTGTTTAAAACTATAGGATTGTGATATAATAATTTTGTGATTCAAATTATTTAAAACTATATTAATTAATTTTTATTATAAAACAAAACATTATTTCGCTCAATAGTCATCTTCATCCTCATTGATAGGATGTGTAATTGTATCTATTGACTTTTCATCAAAAATCTTGTTGAGAATCTTTAATTCTCTCCTCCTCTTCATTTTCGCATAGATATAGATAGAAAGAATGACCAATGTGATGAACAGCACAATTCCAAGGGTAATTAGGAAGTATTTCAGCCATGTTCTCTTATTCGCTTTCACGATGTTCATGCAAACCTGGTCGTTATCAAGTTTAGTGCATTCAGCAGAAAGTCCACTATTTTTATCAACATCGAGGTCAAGTTTCCAATTCTTGCAGGAAGAATTCGAAATACAAACTAGATCTACATTAAATTCGCCTTGAATCCTACTAAGATTGATAGGAGTGGTATCTGTATTCTTTAATGTGATCTTTCCCTTCAAAGACTTACTTGGATCTCCAAATTGTAAATATGGGACTTTTGCGCCTGAAAAGTAGACTTCAAGATTAAACGGATCTTCTGGTGGATGCAAATTGATTAAAGCATAAGCATCTTCTAAAACTTTAATATCTGATACAACTAAATTTCCTCTTTGAAGGAAGCTTTTTGATGAAATTGTTGCTTTCTTGGCAATAATTTTACCTTTGCCGATTGTTGCGTTGTTTGATGAAATGAAAACTTCATCAGCATAGACATCTTTATCTAAAAGTATGTCTAATTTCTTCTTCAGGTCTATCTTAGGCAGTTTGATTGTGAAAATATCTGGAATAATGAACTGAGTATCATTCGTGATAATGAATTCAATAGGAATTTTACCGGAAACATTGATAAATGTGACAGTTCCTCCAGGAGAAACAGGGAATGATGGTGAATCTCCAATAACAGAGTCAATTTCTAAAATTGAATTTTGTTGATTATTATCAATGGAAAGATTCTGGCAAACAGGTGATCGAATCTTCAACATTGTATTCCAAGACATATTGCTTGTTATTTTGACTGTTGTATCTGTAAATCTGAATTGATCAACTAAAATAGAATCATTTTCGCATATGATTCTCTTCGGTGAGATTTCATTGAGGAATATCTTATCCGCTTTAATACTATGTGAATTATATTCTGAGCGCTGATCCATATAAAGTTTCGAAATTTGAACAATTTTATGTGATTTGATTGCTGCATTTTGAAGATAACATTTTTCAATCTTATCGGCTTCTAAATCTAGTTCTCCATTATTAATCGTAAGAGAATTGATTTTACTTAATTTTAATGTGAATTTTTTGTTTGTTTTGAAGTTAATGACAAGAGATGAGGTGAAGTATGATAATTCGAGACTGTCGGGCATATTATCGCCAATGAACAACGTGAATTTTTCTGTTTTGGTTAAGCTTTTTTCCGAAATTTCGTCGTAGGACAGTTTGGTTATAGTTTTAAACTCCTTGTCGCTACAGCCGATATTGTTCGGTTCGGGTGATGAGCAGCACTCTTTGGAATATCTTTGGGTAAAACTATAATTAATGCAATAGTTGTCATTTTCATGTACACATAGCGCTTTGTAGTCCTTGATTGCATTCTGAGAAACAAATGTTTCATTATGGAAAACTTGACATAATAATTCTGATTTGCTGCAAAACTGATGATTGAATGCTTTATTAACATCTGGTGTTTGATAAAACATAACTGCTAATCTATTACTGTATTCGTTTTCTTTTGTTAAATTATCAAAAAATATGAACGGCTTTCCATCACTTTTTCCATATTCCGTGGATGATAAAAGTGTGTCGTTGTTAAACAGTGCATTCTCGAATGTAGCATTTTCATCTTTTTGATAAACATTTAGATTCGTTGTTGCTTTCGGAAGCAGATATGAGCCTCTGAAGTTAGATGAGCGGAATGTAAACTTATCTGGTTTTATTATTGATGATAAATTACTATAAACATTACTATTAATCACATTAATTGAATTAATAACGAGTTCGCTGTTTGGATTTTCGAAATTGAATGAAATTTCGGTATTTCTAGCAGTAATCTCAGAAATTGACGATGAATTCTGCTGGAAATAAAAGTTTGCTTTTGTATTGTTCAAAACAAATTTAACTAGATTTGAATCGGAGTGAGAATAAAAGTTCACTGGATGAGTTGATTCAATGTTTAAGTCATAGAATTCGTTAAATGCTGGAAAATATTCCGAAACAACATTGAGTTCGTGTTTAGGCCTAAAAGTAAGAATTGACTGGAAAACTGTTTGTGATGAGAGATATTTGTACAATTTTAGTGTCGCATTTGGTGTTTCGAGTTCAACTTTGATAATCATCGTGCATCTTTCAGGAATGAGCTGAATTGTTGACTCGGAGTTCACTAGTTCGAACCTGAATCCGTGAAATTGGCAGCCTGAAACCATGTCTCCTTTGCATCCAATTAAATTTAATTCAACTTGAAAAGAATCCGATTTAAATTTTGTCTTTGCATTAATCTTTGTATCTGAATCACTGCAATTTATCGTGATTTTCGGAGTAGCCATGACTGTTACATTTGATAGTGAGTAAATATCAGTGTAAACGTTGGAAGATGAAACAGTTATGTCTTCAAATTTTGTTCGCTGCATTTCCAAAGAAGAAGCTCGTAGAATTGCGTGAGTTTTCTTTTCAGTGATTGTAATATTTTCGAGATAGATGTTAATATCGCCAAGAAAGTTGAATAGTGAGTTAAATATGATTGTTTTTGGTGATCCGACTCCAATTAAACGAAGTGTTGAAGAAGCTGGAATTTTTAAGTAGTTAAAATACTCGCTAGAATACTGCGATGATATTGAATCGAGGAATTTGAACGTAATATCGTTGCTAGAAACAATTTTATCAGATAAATCTAGCAAATTCTGATTAAATGTTGTTTCTATATGAATCTGCGTCGCATTCGGATCGCAGCCCTTATTGCTGCTAATATAAACGCAAAATTCAATTGCGCGCAGTTCATTTAAAAATAAAAACAAAAACATTATAATTTTTGTCAGATTGACAGATTTTTCGGAAAAGATGTTTTATTCATCTATATATTGCATCTATAATATTTAACCAATTAAATTGTGTTTATTAAAATTGGCCTCTTTGACTAAAATATATAATATAAAAAGGCCATAATTATTAAAAATTCTCAATAATGACAATTAACTTAATTTAATACCATATTCATACATATTTATGTATATGGAGGAAAATCAAAATCATAATGATTAGTGATGATGAGGATGATGATCTTCAATTAAATGAGTTTAGCTTAAAAGATGAATTAAACATATCAGAGTTCACAAACTATGAAATTGATAATGCAATGGACTTAAATGATTCTAATGAAAGTCAAGATTTAAAACAGCTTATTAAATTGATAATAAATTTCAATGAACAGAATCAAGAATTGCTGTTAATACAAGTTTTCAGTCAATTAAATAAGCGTATACAGTACAGATACGTTGATTTTGATTCCGAATTCAATCTGAATGCATTTTCATTGATTTTGTTTGATATATTACAGAAATATATCGGTTGTTTACCAGTTTTGCATCTTATCTTGGAATATTTGAGTATTATTTTTGATGTTAAAGAAAAAAATACGAATAAATACAAATTAAGTGAAATTCTCATAAATCATTCGGATCAAAATGGTAATTATAGTTTGATATTTCAGCTAATAGACATTGTTCATCATGAAATTAATTCAAGAATGCAAAAAACAAAGCAAGCAGACGATAACGGAGTTTTCACTCAAATATTTGACCTAATAATAATGATATTTAATCATTCTTCACTGCTAAAATTCCCTCTATCAAGATATGTTATTTTGATTCAAAATATCATTTCAATTGTTGATTTCACAAGTGAAAATGAAAGATATTTAGCAATACGGTCTATTTTATTTGTAGCAAATGTCGATTTACAAGATTCTAATGTTGATTTGCTTTTAGATTTCATTAAAACTAAATTCGACTTGATACAACTTATCACTATGCTAGAAATAATCGAAAAATTGAATTGGAAGCCCGAATCTTCCTTACATGTGTTAAAATATTTAATTTATCAAGGAAATCCAACATTTAATATTATTATGGGGTGTCTTAATGATACCAATCCACAAGTTTGTGCACAAGCTCTACACACTTTATCTTTGTTATCATTCGGAATTCCCAATTTTCAAACAATTTTTGGCGTAAATCCTCTTGCAATTGTTGCTGATCGTATAGGAGATCCAAACTATTCTGATGCATGCCTAGATATTATACAAAAAGGCCTAAAATATCCATGGATTTTGAAAAATTTATTAACAATCCATATATTTGGTTTTATTTCTCAGAATTATGATAATTTTTGTCTCAATAACAAGAACAAAGTTGTAGATATCATAGCATATCTCATAGACAAAAAGATTGATGATGAAGCATTTCCAAACGAAATGAAGCAAGAATTTGTCATTCCAAGTATGATAGAGTATACAGAAATGATTAGTGATAACAACATATTTAACAAGCTCAGCAAAATCTTTATTTGTTTATTTGATCAAGATCAAAAATATGGAAATGGATGTATAAACAAATTTATCGAACTTGATGGATCGGAAACATTAGTTAGTCTTGCGGAGAGACTCCCACAACTTTCTGCGCGCATTTATACCTACTTGGATCTAATCAAATATAGATATGGAATTGAATATTGAGTTTTACAGATTATAATTGTAAAAATTAATATATTACTGTGATAAAAGTTATTTTTGTGTGTTAAGGAAAATAAGTCTAAAATGATGTGTGATCGATAATCTCAAGGTTGAAATTGCATGTTTTTTTAATCCTAGCGATATAAATAATATTATTAGGTTAAGTATATGTGTATAATATAGTAAAAGATGATTAAAACCTTGAAAATATCAAAGAAATTTTCGACGAAAGAAATTTTGACATATGTAGAGTTTATTTGTCAAAAAAAAAAGAAGAAGGATTATATATTAAATCAAAAGAACTGTAAAAGCAACATGTTAATTAGGTGCTGATTAAGTAGAAATAAGAAAAAGACAAATAATCTCGAAAAATATGGTTAAAAACTTCTTATGATATTGTTCATTGGAATTCTCGTATAGTCATGTTTTTGAACGTCTCGATAAATATACAAAAAACACGATATTTTAGGTCAGCTGATTTTTTTCATTGGCTCGGTGAATCAAATGTTATCGTTGCAGTAATATAAGGAGTAAAAAATAATGAGAAAATATTTTAACAAAATTAATAATGTAAAAATCGATTCAAAAGTTGAAAAGATCAGATTTGAATCAATTAACAACATTGTGTAAATATGATTATTCTGATATCACATATTGATCTTTGCGTAACTGAAAAATTACAAAGCTCAACGTTATTGCAGATAAAATATTTCTCTTATGATAAGGATCGATAATAAAAGAAAATTGCTCACTTCATTCAATTCGTGATTAATTCAAAAGTTACATTTTTTAATAATCCTCTCAATATGTTAATAATTTCGATTTAATTTACGAATTTATTTGTTTTTATCTCTTTGATTGCTATACGATGTTACTAAAAAAATTGTAAACAAATTTTGTTCGAAACGATATTTAGGAAGTGATTATAATAGTGTGTACTTTAATAATATCCACTTTCTTGAAAATTAATACAATTTTCTGTTAATTAAAATTCGCATCTATACCATATTAATAATCATGCAATAAACATTGAAAAATATTCAATTAATTCAAATATTTGAAAAGAATTCTGTAGTTTTAATCCACTCCTTATATACAATGAAAATGAGGTGGTGAATTTTTTTACATTCTGAAATTGAATACTTCTAACAAAACTTTTTTTTAACCTTCATGTTTCTGTTATTTAATTAGCTAATACGTAAACAGAGATCAAAATAAAGTGGATTAACTTTTTTGTTAAAAATTCACAAATAATTTTAAAAATGAGCCGTCAGCCCTTAAGCGCCTCCGTTCGTGGAAGCTTGGGAGCAAGAACCAGATCAATCTCTTCTATTATGGGTTTCCATGCAGCTACTACACGTCCACAAATCAAAATCATCAATTCTCAGGCATTCAATACCAATGGTAGGGCTTCATTGCCATTACCTTCTTTGAACGATTCGAAGGAAAAGTCTATAAACCAAACCTATAATGCTTACAACAATATTATGCCGATTTCTGTTAATAAGGAGCTCACCGCAAGAATTATGTCTCTTCATGCGGATGTTCAAGAAATATCGCTATTTACTATGGATGCTAGCCCTGGGGATTCATTTAAGCAAATTGCTGATGACACAGCTCACTATCTTTATGATCTTGTCGGGCAAATTATCTTTCGTAACCACGATGATATGACTTATCTTGACCAGTACAATGATGATCCGTTCATCAGAGAAATTGTTGATTGGAGAGATCTCAAAAACATCTATGGTTTGCTTCAAAACATGATCACGGACTGTTGGCCAAGAGTTACATTAGATTGGTTGATGAACAAGAACGCAGAGTTGATATTCCATAATCTGTTGTCTCCAGATCCTCGCGAAGTTTCATTTATCGAGTCTCTTATTTTAAACATCTTCAAAACATGGTCGGATATCTCCGTCCATTTCGTTAAGGCCGCTTCAACAATAATCCAAAATTTCATTGACGGTTTACACAGTTTTTATGGAATCCCGTCCGTCCTTAAATTTTTGGATCTTTATTTCAGGACATGCCAATCGAAATGGGATGATTCTATGAATGATATGGTTGTCAAGCAGTTTATTCCCATCTTTCTCCATAATTTCGCATACAAATATTATCCGTCCTTAAATAGGATCTTATCTTATGCGTATACAAAGAATGACCAACTTGCAGTAACAGTTTTATCTAAGATGCTTCGCTGCTGGCCAATCACATGCTCTTCAAATGTTGTTTGCTTTATACATCACTTTTCATCGATTGTTACATTGGTAGGACCTGTTAAAATCGCGCCATATGTCGTCCAGATGTTCAATAAGATCATCGAGTCGGTCAAGAGTGATAACCATAAGATTTCCGTCTCAGCTTTGACGATTTCCTGCAATGTTACATTCATCTTTGAGTTCCTGACAAAGTTTTCCCCGCAAGTAAGATCATTATACTCAGCTGCAGAAGATGTTTCAGTCAGCCACTGGTCTGAAGAAGCAAGATCTTCCGCTAAGCAGGCAATTATATCAATCAATAGCGCAGCTCCACAATTGAAGCTCCTTTCACCACCTGTTGTAGTTAATAATATTCCCGAGAAATTATCTTCATGGAAGAACCTCTCACAACAGTTTGGAATCGAGTTAGTGGGTACAGTTCCTGCATATTGAGTGCATATAATTGGCTACCTATCATTTATTTTTTTGTTATTTTTTATTTTTGTTTGGATGCAATTATCAGTATTCCTTATTTGGTAATTGAATCATTTTATCATGTATTAAATAATTTTTATTTCGGAAAACTCCTTTTTTACTTTATCGAATTCAAAATATAATTTCGTTGGGAGTTAATATATAATCTATCTAAAATGATATCATTATCAATGTACGGAAAGGTTTAATCAATGAAATACCTCAACATACTTAGATTTTTAATTCATCAAAATATATTTCAATGATTTGGTTAACGATGTTTTAAAATCAGAGAGAATCACATGTTCCTGACATAATGACATACATATTTCGTTTTTTCAAGGAAAAATTAAATTGCTAAATATTTTTAAAAAAATGCATTTCATAGCGGATAAATAATTGATAACGTTTGCCAAGCAAGAGTAATAGCGAAATGCGTGAGTATTAGTATTCTATATCTAAAACGAAAATCGAAGAAAAATTGCCAATAATGCAAAATTCGCAAGGATAAATCGCATTATTGCAATGCACACGTTATGTAATAATGAATTGTGCGATTAACAATCTCTCATTTCTATTTAGAAGGGAAAAAAAAATTGAAAATGTGATCCCCAAAAGTGCCAAAATTCTGAACATAACAAATCACAAAAAGTGACGATTTTTTAATCTTAAACACATGAAATAATGACCTACATATGGTGAACAAAATAGTATGAATTTTGGGGATCATTCAACTTTTTTTTTATTTATTTCATGATTAAGGTCAAAATCAATGGTCAAGAAGCGTTTGTAAAGCGAAATATGACGATTTTAGAGGCATGCAGGGCTCTTGGAATATATGTTCCAACACTATGCTCACATCCTGATCTTCCACCAATCGGCCAATGTGGAGTTGATGTAGTTAAGGTGAATGGATCATCATTAGAGCGTGCATGTGTTACATACTGTCAGGAGGGAATGGTTATTGAAACGAATACCCTTGATGTGAAGCAAGCATCATTAAATAATCTTCAGAAATTCGCGCCAGGAACAATGATGCAAAAGACTCCGGATATAGAGGATCTTTGGAATTACTATCAGCCAAAGAAAGGCCAGCCTTACCCTCCACAACAAAATGTCTCTATTCAATGGGATCCAGAAAAATGTATCAACTGCCATCTTTGCATCCGCGCATGCACAAATGTTCAACAAATCGACTCAATTGACTCTATTACCCATCACATTGATGAATCGTGCATCAAATGTGGACATTGCCTTACTGTTTGCCCAACTGCAGCACTTACTCCAACATCGGAAATCGGTAAGGTTCTTGCCGCACTGTCATCAGACAAAGTTTGCATTATACAAACTGCTCCTTCAGTTAGAGTTACAATTGCTGAAGGTTTCGGTGAACCACTAGGCACAATATGCACAGGAAAAGTAGTCGCTGCCGCCCGCATGATGGGCTTCAAGTACGTCTTTGATATCAATTATGGGGCCGATCAGACAATCATTGAGGAAGGCACTGAATTCATGCATAGACTTTTGTACAACGAAGCTCCACTTCCACAGTTCACATCATGCTGCCCAGGCTGGGTCAACTACGTTGAAACGAAACATCCAGAAGTTATTCCACACCTTTCAACAGCCAAGAGCCCGCACATGATGAGTGGTGTTGCCATTAAGACGTACTTCTCCCATGTATCAGGTATTCCAGCAGAAAACATGTTTGTCGTTTCAGTTATGCCATGCACAGCAAAGAAGGACGAGATCGTCAGAGAGCAGCACAAAGGCGTTGTTGATGCTGTCCTCACGTCAGTGGAATTCGTCGAGCTTATCAACAGATACCAGTTCGACTGGAAGACAATGCCAACGTCAGAATACGACGACTTGATTTCCGAATCTACTGGCGGCGCAACAATTTTCGGTGCTACAGGTGGTGTCGCTGAGGCTGCCCTCAGATTCTGCTATGAGCAGATGACAGGAATGCCGATCGGAACAATGATATACTCGGACTTAAGAGGTCTCGATGGTGTCAAAACAGCAACAGTCAACATTGCAGGAAGAACAATCAGAATCGCCGTCTGCAATGGCGTTGGCTATGCTCACGACTTTCTCAACACTGGTGCATGGAAGAACTTCGACATCGTCGAGGTTATGGCGTGCCCAGGCGGCTGTGTCGGCGGCGGTGGACAGGTTATCCATCCAAGAACAGTCCCGAAGAAAGACATTCTTCAGGCGCGTGTTAATGCTTTGTATGCGATCGACAAGCAGAAGATTCAAGAAGGAAAGTCTACAACCAATGAGAACTCGCAGTTGTTGAAGATGTATAGAGATTACGTTGGCTCTCCTTATTCTGAGCGCGCCAAGCAGCTCTTCCATACATGGTATACTGATAGATCCATGAATAGATCAGCCAACTATTATAACCAATTCCGTATTTAATTTATATTATTTAAATGTTTATTTCATTATGATATGATTAACCAAAAACCTTTTTCTTGCTATTAATTGATTGAGAATTTGTAAAAGTTTGTCTTTATCTGAGAAATTCTTGATAAATAACCTTATATTTCCGTGTATTTTAATAATTTTTGGTAAAGAGATGATGTTTCCAGTGAGTTTATTGATGAAGGAATTTATTTGAAGATTTTAGTCATGTAAAATTAATTTTGACTAAGATCAAAAGTTTTTTGTATTTTGACATGTATAATGAATTTTGTCATGTAAAATAAATTGTCAATTTCGTTGGAATTTGTCGTGTAAATATGATATTTGACACGTAAAAAGATTTTTGACAATCAATTATCCATTGAAAATTTGAAATAATTTTAAATTTACAAAATTTTTAACAAAAATGTCAACTCCAGAAGCTCATGTTGCTTATTCTGTGCAAAGGGTTCCATCTTCTGGGTTCTCCACTCCACAAATAAGTCGTGTCGTTCCAAAATATTATGAATACGCTCCAGATAATTGCGCTGCCTTGATTCCTGCGAGTCTTTGGGAAGCTGTAACAGGAGAAAAGTATAAATTAGATATCCATGTTGGCCATAATACTGCCAATTACTATACAACTCAAACAAATGATAAAAGAAAATACGCGATTTTAGCAAAAGACAGACAATCATGCCGAAAATTACAAGATGATTTACATTATGGTACAAATGAATTCAGACAAACAGTTTTAAATTCAATAATACCTTTTTTGGAAGAATTAATCTGCGATCCTGCAGCGAACTTTGTTGTACAAAAATTGCTTGAGTATGCATCGAGAGAACATAAAGTTGCGTTTCTCCAAGCATTTAAACAAGATCCATATGAGATCGCTAATCATCCTTGCGGCTCAAGAGTCATGCAGAAGTTTATCGAGTGCGCAGACGCAGATCTCATTGATTCTTTGTATTTGTCGGTGCGCTCATCACTTCTTCAGCTGTGTTATTCACTACACGGAAATCGAATCGTCCAGCAATTCATTGATTACCTGCCATCACGCGTAACTGAGATCATAGACAAAATAACACCACAGGCAATACAATTGGTTGGTGATAACTGCGGCTGTAGGGTAGTACAGCACCTTTTTCAACCCTTCGATCAGAAAAAACTCGCTCCACTCATTAGCGAGGTCATAAAAGCTGCGCCAGATCTCACTATAAATCAATATGGAAACTATGTCATTCAGAATATTATTGATGACGGCAATGACGAACAGATTTCAGCTTTAATCAAATCTTTTCAAGGGTACTTTTTCTCTTTCTCTATGCACAAGTTTGCGTCCAATGTCATAGAAAGGTGTATTATCAGAGCGAATGAAACGCAAAGGAACTTTATTTTTACTGATATTATTGGATCGGATGGAAAATACGATTTAAACCGCATACACGACTTGATTTGCGATAAGTTTGGAAATTACGTTATTCAGAGAATTCTAGAATTTGGTTCAGCCACTCAGCAACAAGCGATCTTCGAAGCAGTATCAATCCACTTCAACGAACTCGTAAATTCCGGTTATTCAAAGCATGTCATCACTAAACTCAGGACGCTCGGATTCATTATTTAATGTTTATATAATAAAATTTGTTATTATTTATCTATTACTTCAAACTATTTAATATTGTTTTGCCTGTCGAATAGATATAAAAGAGATGTGATAGAATTTATAAATTCGTAAAATGATAAATTGAATTCCCATTCACATGTCATCAACTAATCATACTAAATATCTTAGATTATCAGTATATATGAAGTTTGTACGACAATTCTGAAAGACGCATGATTAAAATCTAGATAAAGTAATTTGAAAAAAATTAATTCCAGAACAACAACTAACCATATCACAGGTATTACACTATTGGTTGTTAGGATGTTTGTATGACGACTGTGAAAGAGACATGTCTATAAGATTGATAGCTCAAAATTTAGATAATAGTAATTAAAAGGGTTTACCAGAACTAACAAGGGGATATATTCAAAATCATGATTTTTAAAACAGGGTCCATAGAAAATAATAAGGGGATTGATTCAAAATCTGTATTTTAAATCAGGGTCTGCTAAAGTTAATGAGGGAACGGATTCAAATCTGAAGAATATTCTAGAGTATATACTGTTACGAATATTTTAAAATGAATCGTTCGCTCTCAGAAATTTGCTGTGAAGTTCATCCTCATCGGAGAGATGCAAAGCAATGGATAAACACTAATATCAGTCACGGAATAATCAGTATTTAATGCTTTTATCAAAATAACAAACACTAAATTACATTTGGCCATGAATTCGTGTAACGTGCTTTTTAAATTGAGAACCTTATGCAGCACGTTATACAAACATCACAAAATTCTAAAAGTGACAATAAATATTTAAAAAGCACGGTGCCGATATTTTTCAAAAATTTTCGAATTTTTGCTATCTCAATATCATATATTTTCCATATCTATTATAAAAAATCAAATAGTATTTTTAATTTCAAATATATTAATATCTATGATAAAGAGATCTAATGACGAAAAATCTTGAAAAGCACGTTTTTGTAAAATTCTGAAATAATTTTTAAAAAACTTGCAATGCTTATCTTTTTGTTTAATATTATATGCCTCTGCGCCTGGGAAACCTATTTTACAGGGCAACCAAACCTCACGCTTTCAAGTTATTTAACGCCAAAAACAATATCGATTGGAAATTACTATTTAGAAAACGCAATTGCAATAAATTTCATCGATGGAGTCATTTACATGAGGGATGAAAACGCAGACGCAAATTTACTCATCGAGGATTCCTTCTTTTTCAACTGCATGAAATCTTATGCTGGGGGTATAGCATATCTTTCCACAGGTGGAAGCCTTATCGTGCAAAAATCATGCTGCATCCTATGCTCTACGATGACCGTTACCTATACAGGGGCAACATTCTACACGCAAGTCTCAGGAAATGTAACAACGAATATGGTAACTTACTATCAATGCTCCAATAATAAATACATCTCGCTAAGTACTGTCGCATTCAAAGCATCCTATGTTTACGTTGAAAGTATCAACAATACCCAGTGCCATTCAACGGCTGGTGCTTTCGATCCAATAACTCACGGCTATATACAATACTCTAACTTCGATGGAACAAACTGCACAGAGCCAACACAAGTTTATCTCATTTTTGTTAGTCTAACTGATGTTTCTTATTGCAATATTCTCAAAAGCAATTTTGAAATACCTACTGCTGTTACCGCCCTATACTGCTGCCGTAGTACTGAAGATGTTTTGGTATCAAACGCTTGCTTTGCGAATAACATTGTTGATTATGTGACATATTATTACCGTAAAGCTGGCCAGACATTCAAATTCAGAATGGTAGACTGCTATGTAGATAGAGGCTATGTCGAATGCCGCGACACAATCAATATTATGTCTCTTGCATCTTCACATGAATTTACATTTCTCAATTCTTTCGATTGCCAGGCAGCGTACACCCCAAGCGAAGATAATAGGGTTCAGCAAGCAGTTAAAACTGCGGCCATCGTTGGTGGCTCAGTCGGCGGAGGTATTTTAATTGCTGTCGGAATTTGGCTCGGAAAGAAACTCTTCTGTGCAGGTGCATCCAAGGCTATCTCCACAGCCGTTTATCATTCCGATGACGACTCGGAATACACCTATACAACATATACTGCTGAGTCTGAATCGAAAGATGCGGAAAAGCCCAAAGAGGAATCAGATATCAAGGATGAATCTGGTACTAACCAAGAAATCACCAATGAAAACGAACATAAGAAAAAAGATGCCGCTAATAATAATGAAAGTAGTTCAGAACATGGTGATGTATCAATCGATAACACCAGTGACTAAGCTTTTTATATTTGTTTTTTGTTTGTATTTAAATGTAGTTTTGTTTGAAAGAAATTTTATTATGAAAAAAAAAAATAATTTAATACCACAAACTGGAATTAATAAACTCTGGAGGTGAATCTGATATCTGATCAGGAAACCCATCAAATGGAGGCGTGAAAGAAATACAATGATCAAACTCTATATTATCAGATCTTGGTAATTTAAGGATGTCAAACAACATAGATTCTAATGAATTTGTTGTTTTCAATCCAACACTTTCTAAGATAACTCCATATATTCCTGATCGCGGATGATCTATGATAATGTCATTTTTAATGGTATGAACTACTATTGTCTTGTTTCTGATATACATACACCACTCTGAACCATATGGAATTGTTTCATTGAACCAACTATGCAATCTACCTTTTTCAAAGTCTATTACAGTCTTGAAAAACTCTATCATAGCACTCCCTGCGCCATACTTTGTACATAATGCATGATATATATCATATGTAATAGTATTGTAATGAATAAGCAATTCTACGATTTTCCTAATATCTACATGATTAGAAGGTAATGGTTGTTGAATGAGTTCGTCCATAATTCTGTTAACAAATTCGGATTTTGTTAATACGACATTTTTCTGAGCTAAAGTTTTCCATACAGTATCTACATTATCATCTATCTTCCATACCATCTTTGTTTGTACACAAGGCACTTTAGTACACATAGAATTTTTCTGAAAAATGCAATTTCTGTTTTCCCTTAATTTCCATTCTTTATGATTAGGTGCTATTTCTATGGGAATGTCACTACATTGAATTCTCACGAGTTCGAAACCATACATTTTAAGATTCTTATTTATCGAATTCTTTTTGATAAAAAGAACATTGCTTAAATTGTCATTGTTGATCCAAAACTGACTGTTGTTTGTGTGCCAGAAAATTCCTAAGTTTTCTTTCAAATGTGGTTTTTCTTCCGAATATTGCAATAATTTTTTCAATTTATCGCAGAATCGTAGTGCGTTCTCTTTGACATCCTTCTTTATTTCCTCCAGTTCGTTTTCATATGTAGAACTCGTCATGAAAGCAAAGATTTTATACTTAAATTTTGATGTTATAATTCAATGGTTTACAACACATCAAGCCAAATGAATTCTATCAACATCTGAGTTCTCTATGACTATATGATTATAAAAAACGAGTTTTTGTCGCCAAATTCCAATTATTTAACTGAAATGGATTTAAAATTAAGAATTCTGGTAATGCACTAAATGATTATGGCATTATATTTGCTACTAAAGCGATATTTCTACTTTTTAATGCTGAAATATATGATTTAAAGCTTATTGTTGAATTATCAAAAAAAAATCCGAATATTCTGCATCCTCATGTATAATAGCTTTTCTTGTTTATTTATCATGAATTTATTAACATAAACAATGTATTTATTTTATTACAAAAGATAGATCTATTTTCAAGCTGGTGGTTTCGTGTTCGATCCGAAGCCATTTCCTGCTGGTTTAGATGCAGCAAACGGGTTAGGTGCTCCTCCTCCTGCTGCGCTGGAAAACGCTGATTGTGTTCCACTTCCTGCTCCTCCAAATGGTGATGCTGGTGCAGTTCCTGCTGGCTTCGCTCCAAAAGCACTTGTTGTTCCTGTTGTTGATTTATTTTGCCAGTTTCCTCCAAAAGCACTTGTTGATCCGGTCGCTGTTGTACCAGCTGGTTTACCAAAGATACTACCGCCAGTTGCAGCGGTTGTAGTAGAACCAAATGCTGATGTCTTAGCTTGGCCAAATGCTGAGCTCGTTTCGACTGTAGTTGGGCCTGATCTGACCTCTTCAAAGCCAAACCACCTGCCTGTGCCTGGCTCCTGTGGAACTCCATCTTTTTCCGCAGCGTGCTGCGTATTGGCAGTAGCAGAGAATCCACCTGCAGCTCCTGTGGCACCAAACCCACCTGTGGTAGACACAGCTGCTGGTTTCGCTCCAAATCCACCTGAAGCACTTGTAGCAGGTGCAGCGGCTGGTTTCACGCCAAACCCACCTGCAGCATTTGGTGCACCGAATCCACCTGAAGCATTTGTAGCAGGTGCAGCGGCTGGCTTCACTCCAAATGATGTTGTGGATGCTGGTTTTGAAGCAGTAACACCAGATGCCAAGGGATTTGGTTTTGGTTGTGTCGCAGTTGATGCCGTAGTTGAAGAAGATTCTGCGGCGTCTTCTTTTGGCTTTTCTTGCTCGGCTGTCTTAGGGAAGCCTCCAGTTGGAGGTGCAAAGCTTGGTTTAGAACCTGTTGGCGCGGTAACTGGCGATACTGGTTGTGCTAGACTTTTACCAAACGTTAGTGCTTTCGTTGAAGATGTAGATGATGTAAATGAAGGTGCAGCCTTGTTTGCTTCATTAGAAGGAGTCTGTCCGGCTGGCTTGTTAGATATTCCTCCACTAAGCGGAGCATTTGCTTGTTTTGCACCAGTATTAAATGGTGATGGTGATGAGCCGAGCTTTGCACCACCAATTCCTGTTCCAAGACCACCAGGTTTTGAATTTCCAGTTATTGACGATCCTGAGCCAATTGCAGAGTTGGAAATACCCGATTTTGCCTGCGTTGTTGGTTGTGCTGCACTAGCTGGAGTAGCTGTAGACTTATCTTTAGGTGCACCGAATCCCGTAGTAGCTGTTGTAGATTTTTGTCCAACAGCACCTGAAGTAAATCCTGTAGTTGATGGCGAACCAGTGTTCGAAGCAAAAGATGAAGATTTTGATGCATGCGAATTGTTTGTTGGAGTTTGAGATTTATCTCGTTGGAGATTCTTGTTGAATGCGATTATAGGCTGATTTTTCTCTTCTTTTGGGATGCGGTGTCTCTTAGAGAAAATTTTATCATAATCAAAATTATTTGTTTGGTTATCTTGATTTTCTGTTTTGTTTCTGGGTGTCGTTTGCTCAGTTTCTGAAGTCTTAGCTTGCTTCCAGGTATTAATAGAAGAATTTTTGTTCATGGATTTTGATCAAAACAAGAAAATTTTTTGTCCTTAAAAAAAAAACTTGATAAAGAAAATTTATTAATAAATATAGTGCCTATAAGTGAATCTATATAACAAGAAAACAACTTAATTATAAATTTGACGTGTAAATAAATAATATGTCAAAAATTCAAATCTCCTTGTTATGTAAAACAAGGTTGTATGATTTAGGTTCTTCAGTGTTGGGCATGCTTGTAGATTTCATTCGACTGTTTTCATTCCTTTTCACGTCAATTTTTTTCACCGATTTGGATCAAAAACATCTTTTCTTCCTGAGTTGCATTTCTGAGAAAGAGGATGTTGTATATTGTATATAGTTGATTCATTAGGAATTATTAATAATGGGAATCTAAAGACTAGTCACCATGGGTACCTATGTCAAGTATTACATCATTGAACCTAGTATCTACATCAAGTAAAATGATTCGGCAAGTGAACAAATGTATAATTTTAAAAATTTAATCATTTGTTTTTAAAAAAATTAATATGCTTCTATGATTTATTCCTTCCTAAATATCGTATTATATCGGTATTTATCCGATTTTCAAGAAAAACGAAATTCATAAGATATCTTTAATTATCAGACTCATTTTCGATTATAATTATATTATTCTTGTTTATTTAATTCTTTTATATCTTATATATAAATGAGGTACTCTTCTAGATGAGTATGGCTTCCTCCATTAGACAAAAAAAAAATAGTCGGTGTTGAAACACGATGAGTTATTCAATTTATGGATTGTTATTCAAAATTTTGCTCTTACTGGTTTGTCAAAAACCCCATGATGTATATGTTGTTTGATTTTACCAATTATATCTTTCGTATTTAAGAAGTAGTAGCGAAGATACATCATTTGATCGTGTATAGTTCGGGATATTTTATTAGACAAATATCTATGAAACTCAAGCTGACATATATATATGCCATTAATAACCATATATGGATTAATAAAAAATATATATTTGTTAATTAATTAGGGGGATCGTTAGAATAAGTTTGACAACTTCATCATGACTATTACATGAAGCAATCATCAAAGCTGTCCAATTGTCTTTGTTTTTTGCATTGACATCTATTCCAGGAACTGTGAGAAGGAGTTTGACAACTTCAAGATGACCAAACTCAGAAGATTCTATCAAAGCTGTATTGTTATCTCTGTTTT
>MRSU01008536.1:0-10089 GCA_008369845.1 Trichomonas gallinae
TTACAAAATAATCGTTGGCGCAAAAATATTTTTTCGATTTGGCGCACGCGCCACAAAAGTGCGCCAAACGAGATCCCTAGTGTTCCCTAATTCTGCTCGTAAGAACAGTTTTTCCAACATCTTTATAATTTTTTTATTGTCAAAAAAAAAAAAAAAAAATTACAATGTAAAGTGTCACTTTTTAATCCGATGAAAATCACCATTGGTCCTCCTTTGGACGGTGATTTGGAAATTGATAATGGAGTATGTAAAACGGTTTTGGATATAAAACAGCATATATCGGGAATCAGCATGATTCCGATTGACAACCTTCGAATATTCCAGAATTATGTTGAAATGCCGAATACAGCAAGCGTCGAAAATATTACAGATGATGATAAAAATGTATATACATGTCAAGTCGACGAAAATGCAGAGAATAATCGCGCCAAAATTCCATTATGTCCAGATGATTTCGAAAAAAGAATCGAAATTTTACTAAATCTTGGCTTCTCTCGCGAAGATAGCATTAAAGCATTATTACATACAAATTTCAAGCTAGATGAAGCCATGTCATTTTTGAAAATAAATTCGTCAAGACAAAGGCCGGAATTTTCTAAAAAAGATCAACACTCAAACAAAATTTCCCACGGAGATAAAAAGAAGAGAAAAGAAAGAAGCGCGTGGACTCAGCAAGATGACGAAAAATTACTAGATTTATACTTAAAAGTAGCAAAAACTTCGATAAAATGGTCTTACATCCAACAGTATTTTCCAAACTGTTCTACAGCAAGACTCGAAAAGAAATACAACAAAATCATCAAAGAAGCGCAAACAAAGAAAACAGATATAAAATTGCCGCCAGCTTTAGTAAATGAAGTTTTTAATTTTGTTGACGTCGGGCTTAAAAAATCAGCAAACATACAAAACTTTGACAAAAAGGAACCTATAAATGTCATTAAGCTGATTAATTGCTATAAGGAAAATAATTTGTCGGAATTCTCGAACTGGCCAAAAGGTTATTTAATTTATTTGTTATATTGGATACATCTAAATTTAAATATTTTCCAGCTGCCTTCATCGAATTGGTCGATAAAAGAACTAGGAGTGATTTTAGACAAACATTTTAACAATGCTGATGATGATGAAATAGCAAACATTCTTAAAATTAAAGATGGACAAGAAATTCATGATAAAATCAATGAAATAATGACAGATTTACAAAATGATAATGAACTGCAAAAATTTGCAGAATATTTTCCAGATTTTGAACCTTCTGAATGTATTTATGATAGAGATGATATTCCTAGCTATCTTTCAGATCTTTTCAATCAATATTTAACATTTGAAAACGACAAAGCAAGATTTTCTAGATGGGTGCAAGCGAAAGTTGCTGAAGATGAAGAAAAAGTAGACTTTGTTGTCAACACTACAACGAATTTCAACTGGACTGAGGAAAAAGAAAGAGCGCTGATCCAAGGCGTTGAAAAATTTGGCTCATCAAATAAATCTATAAATAGAATTGTCAAAATTAATAATTGGGAAGTACCTGCTGAAAACGCTATACAAAAATACAACGAGCTTAAAAATTTGATTAAAAGTGGAAAAAGACCAGATTTGTTAAATGACAAGCGTATTATCAATCCTTTTAATTTAGTGAGAGTTTACTTATCAATGGGATCGCTGCAAAACGAATTCCCTATTTGGCCGACAGGATATTTAAGATTCCTTCTTTATTGGCTGTCAAAATCAATATGCAATGAAAAAATTAGTGATAGAAACTGGAGCGAGGAAGAAATAAAGCTTTTGCTGGAGATGACGAGTAATGGAGAAACAGATGCAACAATCTTAGAAAAATTAGGTAGAAAATTTAACTTAGAAACAATAATTGACAAAAAGCTTGAAATAATAAGGACAACAAGAAGGGATGAAATGAAACAATTTAGAGATTATGGAGCAAATGCAATGATTTCATATAAAGAATTCGAAACAAATGAGATAGGCATCCCGATTTATTTCATTTCAATAGTCAACAACTATACCAATAGATTTGAAAATATTATAATGATTTCTGATTTAGTTATTTCATTCAGAGAATGCAATTTTGTTGAAAACAAAATTGATGTAGCTCCTTTATTCGACAAATTCCCGAATAATGATCCTGAGCAGTTATTATTCATTTTATATTGGCTTGTCTTTTCACTCAACAATAATTTTGAGTCTGGATGGATATATAATGACGTTAAAATCATTTTGACAGATTTTATATCACAAGTTTCTCCTGATATTACATCCAAAAGATTATCAATATCAAAAACAGAAGATGAAGTCATGAAATTCAGGAATCATATTCTTGAATTCATGAAAAGAGCTCCACTTTTGGATGACTTTTTATCATCAATGAAATTTGACATATCAGAAGCTGAATATGATTTTAATGGAATTCCTTCTTATTTAATTGACGCTGTTAATATGTTTTTAACTAAAAAGCACCAGCTCGAAGGAAAATTCAACTGGACGAAAGAGAATGAACAGATTGTTTTGAACTTGCTTGCAACAAATTACAACAGTCAAGATTTGCTTGAAAAGATAATGCATCACATTCCTAATGTCACTGACAAAGAAATCGTGGCAAAAATTAAAGAAATTAGGCATCAAATCATTGATGGAAGTCGAAATTATGATCTACCAGAAGATGTGGTTGAATATCTAAAGAACAACAAAATTAAATTAACAACTCTACAAGATCCAACTGAAAAACATGTTTGTCCGTTTGAAAAACCACAGCACCCTAAAGAACTAATATCAATCGTTCCTATTTTGGAAAAAGTTATTGACACAAATGCTGACTTCAAGAAAATTTCAAACTTTTATTCTGGTTTTTCACCAGGTTACTTATCTTTCTTGATTGCTGCTTTGTTTGCAAGGATGAAAAAAGGACATTCGAAATATACTGACAGAGATTTGAGGATTTCTCACGAAATGGTTTCAAATAATTATCCAAGATTAGAAATTTTAAAGCATTTGCGTAATATTGACAAGCCAGCAACATTCTCAATAATGATGCTTGGCTTCAACAGACGTGTAAGAAGCCTGAGCTACATGACGAGAGTTTTAGATGTTGCAAAACTTGTTGCACCGCATGGAAATTATTCAGAACAAGGAGTTCCAACATACTTCGACAAAATCGCAGCAACATTCAAAAGAATATTTTTCGAACACAGCTCTAGTTTGGCTGAACCTGAGCTTGAGATTAAGCTGAAATATCCTGGTCCGATTTTCTGGGAGAAATACCAGAAGAAAAATGAAATAACCGAAGACGAACTAACATCAGAAGACGAGAAAAGTGAGCCAACAAAACAAACAACTAATAAAGGTAAAAAGAAAGTCGTAGCAAAATCAGATTCTTCGGATTCAGAGGAAATTGTTGTCAAGAAGAAAGTTGGTAAGAAGAAGAAGAGAATAAGCTCAAGCTCATCAAGTCAATCAGAAGATCAACCAGAACCAATTATTCAGAAGAAGAAAACGCCAAGAAAGAAAATCAGAATTCTTTCTTCATCAAGTGATGATGAAAAACTGCCTCCAACTAAACCAGTTGAAGTCGAAGTTGAACAAAAGCCGAAAAGAGGAAGACCAAGAAAGAATCCAATCGAAAGAGCCAATTCAATAAGAGATGATGCCGAAGAAAACGAGAATAAAATTCTTCGTTCAAATTCAACTCCACCAGTTCAGCCTAGAAAGAGGGGAAGGCCGAGAAAGACTGAAGTTGTTCCAGTTGTCGTCAGTACAGAAAGGCCAGAAAATCTTCCAATATATTGGACTGAAGACAGAGAAACAAAATTAATAGATATGCACAACAGGCTCAAACATGATGACGAAGAATGGCAATTGATACAAAAAGCATTTCCTGAAATACATGTTGACGAAATCAAATTCCATATTTATAATTTAAGAATGTTGAGAGATGCAAATATCAGACAAGACATTGCATTTAGCTCATCTAACAACAACACTCAGCATTTCACTCCAAAGCAAATAACACTTAAACCACTCTTGAAGACGAAGATCATCAATGTTTGCGATTTGATCAAAGCTTTCTTGAACTACGGCAGTAATATTGACCAAGCATACAAATCGTTCACATTCCACTACTCTAAGGGCTACGTTGTCTATGTTTTATTCTATGTCTGCATGAAAGTCCACTTCAGGCCTCTTGTCATCAAAAACTGGACAATGAAAGAAGTGAGAATTTTACTCGAGAAATCTTATGAAGGACAGGAAGATTATAAGATTTGCGAATATCTCAATGGAAAGATTCCGAGACAAGCTGAGGTGATGAGGAAAAGAGTTATATCTGTCATCAAAGAAACTCCAGAACTTTTGCGCTTCGTCAACATGTTTGAAGACTGTGACAAATCTGATTCTGGTTTAGATGTCGATGATATTCCTACATATTTACCACCGATGATTGAAAAGTTCAAAGTAACAAATGATGAATCAAAATATCATTTGAATTAATATTATATAAATAAATGTATGTATTTTATTATTATTAAACTTATTCGATTTGCAAATTAATCACAGAAATACATATAATTGATCAAGAATAGATTGAAATCTGTGATCATTGTTATTAGAGGCAATCTGTCTGAAATGTATCTATATTTATCTTATTAGAATTAAGTTATATTATTTCCATTACGCAACTACAAATATTTTTCAATTCGAAGATGAAAAATTTAGTATAATTGGGTGAAAAGTATAATATATAAAATCCAGATTTATCATTCGAAAATATTGCATCAGAACTCCATCATTCTTTTTGCTTTTTATATTTTTGCTTCAATTCCTATATTATATATATAGTTTATATGACAAAGATTATCTTGAATTGAAGATTTGCTTGATTTGCCAAATCATTTTTTTTTTTATGCAAAATAAATTTTTTACTCGCCAAGTTGATATAGAATCAGCACCAATGAATGAAGATTCGAACTTTCCAAGTATATGCGACTATGAAATACCAGAGCAATGCCAGATTTTTGAAAAATTAGAAAATACATTATTAAAAATTAATGCTGACAATATCACAGAATCAGTAGAAATTATCAAAGATTTTATAAACCAGTCAGATAAAGAAGTATTTCAAAATAGATGTGCATATATATCAAAATTAATAACAATTGTACCGATAAATAGACGCAATTATGCATATGATGCATATGCAACTGTACTAAAATGCATTAACAGATATAATGAGATAGAATTTCAATCTATTGAAGAAGCAAATGAATTAAAATCTCGAATTCCTTTAAATGACAAAAGTTTTCAATATTCACTGATGTTTTATAGATGTAAAAAAGACAATATCAATCCAGAATTCCGAGCAGTCATTAAGAATGATGATATTGAAAAATTTGTCGAAAAATACGCAGATGAAGAATATATTGATGCAACTGATGTAGAACTGTCTATTGAATATTCAGCAGTTAAAATCATAAAATATTTGATTCTCACTAATAAAGAAGAATTCAAGATGCATGCAATTAATGCACACGCCATAGAAATCGGTAATATTGAAGTTATAAAACTCCTTCAAAGTTTAGAAATAAACTTTATGAATTGTTTAGATATAGCTTTATATTATCATCACAATGAAGTCGCTGATTGGCTGCTCAGCAATTACGAACAAACTGGAAAAATATACATTTATAGTATGCTATACAATATCCGTGGTTTACTTTGGGCAATCGAAACAAATATGTTGATCTACGATGACAAATTTTTATTTTCTAGATTAATATCAATCGATTTAATTGAACCTTTTAAGTATTTCATGGAATCTTTGGATATACACGAGGATACGATTCGATTTTTAATTGAGAAATGTACCGTAGAACACAAGATGCCATATTTAGCATATTTGATTGAATTCATAAAAACTTCGAATGAAAAAAATTCTGAAGATTTGTTGAATTTATGCAAGGTTGCTTTAAACACATATGAAATAAGCTTCGAATCTTTAATTGAATATGGACCAAGTTATCGAAGATTTACTTGAACTTAGAAGAACGAAATATTTTGAGGAATTTACTCTTCTTCTTCATCAGTCTCTGGCAGATTCATCTTCATGTATAAATGTTGCCAATAAAGGAAAAGACCGAAGTTTCCCAGCATGCATGCATTTAAACTTCCTAGTATTGATTATGGGGCAGATACTTTGCTTTTTCTTCGCTATAACTTATTTTATTTAATTACAGCATTAGTAGCAGCTTAATTGGTCTACATATTGATATAAATTAGAGTTATTTTATTTGTAATGTACAAATCGTTATAAAAATCACTCTAAATCCATAATAGCAAAGTTGGCAGATGCTCTGTCATGTATTCATATCATTTTGTTACGTTTTTGAAATTTCATTTTGGATGGAATTTATTAGTGTAAGCGCATTATTTGCAGAAGTGTAGTATATCTCGAAATTGACAAATATGCTGCATAAAGTTTCAAACTCCATAAAAAAGTATTTTCATGTGTAATTATATATCTATGCGTGTAAAACGGAAAATTTTATAATAGTTTGAGAAAAAAAAATTGAAAATTTTATGGCTAAAATCAGCTGACATATAAATAACTTACATGGCATAATTTTAATAAATGGAAGAGTTTATTTTTCGATGCGGAAGGTGGATTGATCTTCCTGCATTTCTTCATCCCATGAAGAAGCCTATTAGAGTTCTAATCAAATTACACAAAAATTCGTTGACAAATGGTTATCTAATATTTATCCTCGATTCGAAAGTACACTCATTAATCCCGCTATCTCAAAATATATCCGCTGCTGTCAATTCGTCTGATGTTGTCATAATTATTCAAGTTCCAACTGTGCGCGTTTTAAAAATCACCTTTGACAGTCCATTTTTGGCGAATTTAGTCAATACACAAATCAATATTTGCAGCTTCTTATCGACTCCTGACTTTTATTCGATTGATTCATTCAATGAAGATTTTTATCAAAAATATTCTCTGCCATTATCAAGTGTAGAGATCTCAAATCCATCCTATCCGCTTATTCCTCCGCACTACTTCCCAGATTCACTCAAAACTTTCTCCGCAAGAAACTTGGTACTAAATTCAGGATATTTTCTCGAGAAAAAGAAAGCAAGTGTAATATTCTTTACATGGAATGTCGAGCAGAAAGTTCCAGCTCCTCGGACATCTAAAGAAATTTCATTTATTTTCGCTCCTGGCGCTGAAGTTGTTTATTGTGCATTGCAAGAAATCGATTTTTCAGCAAAAGCTATATTGCTTGGTGATTCTAACATCAAAGAGGAATGGACGAAGACACTGCGAGAGTCTGCTTCATGGTATGGATATGATTTGATTTATTTTGATCAGCTTGGTGGTGTTTATACAACTGCTTTTAAACGCATGGCCTCACCATATAATATAACTGTTGAAAATTTGTTCTCAATGCGTTTAGGAGTCAACGGACTTGCAGCAAACAAATCTTGCTGCGTTTCTAGGCTGAAAATCGGAGAATCTAAGATCTGTGTCATTGGAGCACACTTAGAAGCGCAGACAGAAAATGTTGAGATTCGTAATAATCAGATCAAAACAGTTTTATCGAAAGTTGATCACGATGATGACGATTACACTATTATATTTGGAGATCTTAACTATAGAATAGAGCTTCCATACCACAAAACATTAGATTTAATCAAAGATAAAAAATATGATGATTTATTCAAAGCAGAACAGCTCAAAAACATGATGAAAACAGACGAAGTTATTGGTCAATTCAAAGAAGGAGATATTACTTTTAATCCAACTTTCAAATTTGATGATAATTGTAATAATTATGATACTTCACCGAAAATGAGAACTCCTTCATGGACAGATCGTATATTAGTTAGATCATCAAAGCCAAAATTATGGACAGGACTGAAAAATGACATATTTTTCGAAACATCTTGTATTCCTCTCGTTTGCTGCAACTATAATATGAAAGTCAGCGGATCGTACAAGCACAATGAAGCTCCTGATTATCCTTCGCCGCCTGTTTGCAGCATGTATCGGTCATTTGATGTCCAATTTTCCGACCACAGGCCAGTTCTCGCTGAATATTCATTTGATATTGTCGTTGCTGACGAAAAACGACTTAAACTGTTCAAAATACAAGAAGATAAGCACCTAGATGCTATAAATCAGCTAAATACACTGAAAATTCACTTCGATCCAGATAATATTGTTCTAAAAGTTGGGCAAACGTCGAAATTCTCAATGAAGAACGTCAACTTGTCTATAGGAAAGTGGGAGATTGGCGTCGTCCCAAGCTATATACACATTTCGCCAGAATCAGGAACTCTTTACAACAAACCAATAGAACTGACAATTGTTGTCGACAAAGAAATCAAAGAGCCAGAGATTTGTTCTATTAACACAGAAGGAGGCTCCCCTGCCTTCTTCACTGTTTCAACGAAATAATTTTTTTGTTTATATTTATATAAATAGAGTTATATTAGTCTAACGAAATTTAATTTTTTACCTATTTTCTTTGTTGATACTTATTATGATAATTAACGCAATATACAAATGAATTGACACATAGATCTTAACATAATTATATTAATTTTTTCAAAAAATTGATTCAAAAATTAACATTGTTATTTCGCATTCACTTTGATAGAATTATGTATTGTTCGTCATGAAAAATGTTTTTATGGAAATAAAATATGGAATTGATATGGAATATTTTTGACTACAATATTTCTTAGTAAATCTTTATGATTCTCTGATTATGATTTGGTAAATTTATATATAACTTATTTACATAATTATTTATAAATCTACTGAGTAATTGTTGGAAAATTAAATTTAATTTGACTAAATTGAAAATTTTCAAGAGGAAATATCATATTTGAAAATACTGGTGCTAATTCTTTGTTAAATAAAAAAATTAAAAATTCCAAACATAAAAAGTGACAAAAATGGAAGCGAAGAGAAGATTAATGAAAGAGTTCCAGAGGATAGCAAAAGATCCACCCGTTGGAATCTCAGCTGTTCCTAATCAAGACAATATATTTCACTGGACTTGTGTAATTTGCGGCGTTGAAGGAACAATTTGGGAAGACGCCGTGCTTAAATTAACTATGGACTTCCCAGGAGAATACCCAAGAAAGCCTCCGTATTGCTGTTTTACTACGAAAGTTTTTCATCCGAATGTATTTCTTCCCCATCTTAATAGTGGACAGGAAATATGTATAGACATACTTCGAAAGAACTGGTCCCCGGCTTACGATGTCGCAGCAATTTTAATTTCGATACAACAATTATTAACTGATCCAAATCCAGCAGCTAATGCTAATCCAGAAGCTTGTCGTTTGTATACTAATGACAGAGCAGAATACGAAAAGCGCGTAAGACAATGTGTTGAAGATTCCTGGGCCGATAATTAAATTTTCGGCTTGCAAAAGGAGATTAAAATTGTATTTTAAACTAAATCATGTGATTTCGCTTTCTCAAAAGCAGTTTTATCAAAATAATTTGATTTTCGAAAATTAATCAATAAAACAAGATTAATGCATTCCCTGTTCAGTAAAATCTAAATGATGAAAGGCTAATTAACTTGTTTAAACAAAAAAAAAAGAAAATTTTTCACTTTTTCTTTGAATATGTAATGTATATGTTTATCTTAATGAGGATAATGCTCGGAAAATTGTTGTTGGGAAAATGTCATGAATACTTCAAAATAAAATAATAATTGCATCTAACATCATATCAAAACAATAATAATGTTTATACAATAGAGAAGTATTATCTGCATCATATGGTGGAGCTATATCTGTAGATATGCAATTTATTATATTATTAAAAACTTCCCAGGAATTTTCAATAGAATTGTTTGCTATAAACTGTGTATTTTACAGTTTAGACTCTCCTGTAAATGAAGCAGGATTTCCAATATTGCGTTTTGCATATAAAACACAGAGCCTGCATCTTTACAATTTTTAACATTGCAATTACTCATTTTCATATATGCTTTATCATAAGAATAAATTAGTCCATTTCTACTCGTCTTTTGTGAATTATTAATTACATTGCTATTGGAA
>MRSU01008539.1:0-59625 GCA_008369845.1 Trichomonas gallinae
TCATAGATCATATTCTAAATTTTGATACTCTCAAAAGTCTATCGTCCCCCTTCGGCTCATTTTTTGTCTCCACTATATTTAATTTGAAACAAAAATAGATGATTGATTTATTAAAGAAATAAATATTTATCTATATATATATATAAATTAATAAGTAAGTTATTATTTCTGTTTTTGTGCAGCTTCTATTTCATCAATTAACTCCCAAATTTCTTCCTGTGTCATGATGCATGTTGTCGGCTTTGGAACATCCTTCTTGTTCTGTTCGTTGATGTACAACTCTCTGAGGTAAGCTCTGATGATTTTAGCGCTGTTTGTCTTCGGCAGCATCTTGACAAAAACGACTTTCTGCGGCCTGCCGATAGCACCGAAGTTCTGTGTAACTGTGGATGCGACTTTAGCGATCATGGCGTCAGATCTATCCTTAGAGATAACGAAAGCGATGATCGCCTGTGTTGTCTTCTTCGATGGAACGCCAATGACTGCCACATCGTCAACGCCGTCAACCTTCATGATTGCTTCCTCGACTTCAGCGGGTCCGACTCTGTGTCCGTTCACGCAGAGCTGGTCATCGATTCTGCCTGTGATCTTGATGTTTCCGTCAGTATCGATTTGCGCTGTGTCACCTGTCGAGAAGAACTCAGTGCCAGGCATTACGTATCTATCCTTGAACGACTTGGCAGACTTGAACGCAGCGTTCGCGAGGCCTGGCCATGGAGTGGCAATGCAAAGAATTCCGTTGTGTGTAGTAGTCGGATTTCTAGTTGTCGTGATGACCTGGCCGTTTGGCTCAACTAAAGCGATCTCTGTGCCGAACAGCGGGCGTCCGACTATGCCAGGAGGATGATTCTGGATGCCCGGAACTGATGTTGCGATGATTGAGCCCAATTCTGTCTGCCAGTATGTGTCGACGAGCCAGCATTTGTTCTGGCCGATGACTGTCCTGAGATATATGCATGTGTCTTCGTCGAGAGTTTCGCCGACTGAGCCGATAACTCTGAGAGAAGAAATGTCGAAATCTTTGACTTGGTCGACGGACTGAATTGTGGCGGCAATGGCGCGAGCGGCTGATGGGGACGTGTAGAAGTGAGTGAGCTTGAGTTTCTCGATGAGTTGCCATGAGCGTTTGCTGTCCGGCCAAAGAGGAAGGCCTCCGAAGATCAAAGTTGTCGAGCCGTTGAGGAGTGGGCCGTAGCAGACGTACGAGTGTCCTGTGATCCATCCGATATCTGATGTGCAGCCGAAAACTGTCTTATCGTCAGTATCGAAAACATATTTATATGTAAGAGCTGTGGCAACAGTGTAACCTCCTACTCTGTGGATGATGCCCTTTGGCTCGCCGGTTGATCCGGATGTGTAGAGAATGAAAAGAGGGTCTGAGCCATCCATAATTTCGCATGGGCATTGATCGCTGGCTTGCGACATCAATTCCTGATAGGAATGAACTTCGTATGGGAGTTGATCCTTTGGTTTCTCTGTTAAACCAACAAAAATAGCATGTTTAATATTTGGACACTGTTTGAGAGCGTTGAATAATGTATTCTTCATTGGAATGTACTTTGATGCACGCTTATATGATTCTGCGCTGATAACTACTGTCGCTTCAGAATTATTAATGCGATAACTGAGTGCATCGCCAGAAAAGGCTCCGAAAATGACTGTGTGAATAGCGCCAATTCTAACGCAAGCGAGCATCGAAACGATTGCCTCCATAGAAACAGGTAAATAGATTGCAACATGTGAACCTTTTGTAACACCCTGCGCTTTCAAGATATTTGCCATCTTTGAGACATTCTGTAAGAGCTCACCATAAGTCATCTGGGCAGATGCATCAAGGTCATTACCTTCATATAATAAAGCGACTTTGTTTGGATTTGCAATAGCATGTCTGTCGACAGCATTGTAGCACGTGTTAATCTTGCCACCTTCAAACCAGCAAGACTTCTCATCTCCAATTTTTCCTATAACATTCTTGAAATCAGCCGACTCCCATTTCAGAATGGACTGGGCTGTTTCTGACCAGAACTTTGTCGGGTTTTCTATCGCTTCCTTCTCCATTTTCTTGTATTGTTCAGCATTAATTGGTTTGTAATCCATTACTTTGAATAAATAAATGAAATTTGTCAGTAAACAACTTATTGTAAAGCAATTTTGTCAAAAAATCTATTTTTCAGTAAAAATCGGGTCATTACGTGTCAAAAATGTTTGATCAAAAAAATTCGATTCATTACATGTCAAAAAATTATTTTTCCAGCAAAATTTCGATTCGCCTCATGTCAAAAATGTTTGATCAATAAAATACAAATATGCCATGTCAATTGCCATCAGAGAGAAATTTGTATACGCAAACATCTTCACTAAAGTAGCAGCAGATAACAAACAAGACTTGATTCGTTTTTTGATCAAAATTGTCATTGACATTAACCTAAAAGACAATAACAAAGATACAGCTTTGATTTTAACTTCATTAAGAGGTCAAGCTCCTACTCACGGTTCCCTGAATAGATGTAAATTCAAAAACTAGTTACAACAAAACAGCTTATATTTGTGCTTCATATTTTGGTCATCATGAAGTTGTAAAGTTCCTTCTCACAGTTCCTGGAATAGATGACAACTCAAAAGAAAATGACAACAAAATAGCTTTGAGTTATGCTTCAAAAAAAGGTTATCATGAAATTGTAAAAATGTTGGAAACTCATGACTAAATTTAAATAATTTCTGGAACAATGTAAAATTATCGAAAAACATCATGTTGGAATAGGAATATGAAATGGGACTTCAGAATTAGTATCATTTTGTTATTATAAACATTATCAAGATACAGCATAGAAGACAATAATTTTTAGTGCATTCAAAAAATAATATTTTAGAAATCTTGGAATTCTTCATCATCGTCATTCTTCATTTCGAAGTCATCATCCTCTTCGAAATCGTCTAATGTCTTCTTCTTTGGAGCTTCCTCTTCTTCATCTTCATCATCATCTTCTTCATCACCCTTCTTTGATGGCTTAACATTGTCATCCTCGTCGTCCTCGAAGTATGGATCATCATCCACTGGGTCATCGAGATCAGGAAGAGGCTTTGGAGTTGGTGTTGGCGTTGCGATAGTAAGAGCGCATTTTTGGTCCTTCAAGAACTGAACAATGGACTCCTTGTCCTCATTGCCTGTATATTCTGTCCACTTTCCTCCCTTTACAAAGAATCCGGAATATTCTTTTCCGCCGAGCTTCTTGTTGATGTCAACAGATTCCTCTATGCTGACAGCATAAAATTTGGCACCGCGTCTGACTGCTGCTTCAGCCAAACGAGATGCATTATGTAATTTTTGGGAAGCTGAGTCCATTGGCTTGTCTACAATAACGAAATTACAAAGTGGCTTGCGTGTTATGTTTAATAATTCCTTCGGTGCGAGATAAAGCAAGTTATTTGCGTTGGATGTTGGACGAATTCCAGATCCTTGGCGAATGAACTTAACAAAGCTGTCGATATCGTAGTTTCTGTTGTATCTCTTCGCGTGTGACTGTGATTTGAAGTAAACAAACCATGCTGGATAATCTCGAACAGCAGAAGATTCGCAAACATCAGTAGCACGGTCGCAATCGAGCTGGCCGAATATAACCCTTTCCTCGCGAGAATACATTCTGCTGACTTCTTCGAACATTTGCTCAACATCATCACATGCTGGGCAATTCTTCTGATAGAAATGGATGACTCTGATGGCATCCTCGACACCTGTGAATGAGAAATATGAGTCTTTCAGTAGATTTCTCACTGTTGGGGCATTGATGATACCGAGAATAGTAAACAATATCATTATTTGGTTTGGCAGTTTTTTGGTGTCAGCCCCTTTTTTATTTTTCATTTCACATCATATTTCATATATAAGCTATAAATTTATCAAAATTCACATATATAGTCATTCTTATTATATCAATTGGGAGCTAACTGTCTATATAGCACAAATATTAATTTGATTTTTTCAAAATTTAATTCAATATTAATGATTTTATTGCAAAATGTGGATATATTTCCAATAAAATTTCTATAAAGAATATGTAGCTATGATATATTATGTATTCAGAGATATTTTAAAAAAATTGAGGAAATTTATGTTAAAATTTATAATTTCATTTATTTGAACTAGTTTATTCAATTGATTAAACTAATTTTAACTTAAAATCATGTTTACAGCTTCTAAACACAATATTGTTTTGTGAATTCAAAAATTTCAACAACCACATATAGTAACAATGATATCACTTTAATATAAGCATCATTTCTTCATATTATAACTTTATAGTATTCTATATCACCATGTTTATTATATTTATCAGTTTCAAATTTAAAAAATTATGAATTACTAACTTATTGCCATATATCCACTAAAATATACGTGTAATACCTCAATATTTCATTATTATAAAACAGGATTCTTTCAAATCTCTATTTATCAGTGAAATATATTAAAAATTATAAATTACTAAATTATAGTCTCAGATCCAGTAAAATATATAAGGAAATCATCAATATTTCATTATAATAAAACAAAAGGCTTCCAAATCCATATTTTTCATTAAGAATTAATCTAAATAATGCTTATTTTTGATATTTGATGTTAGAAATATAATATAATTATAGAAATGTATCTAAAAAACATAAAAAAAAGAAAAAAGTCAGTTTAACATTTAAAAAGTGACATCGAACAAAAAAAAATCTAAAAAAAAAACGTTATAAACTAAAAGATGTCGAATGCAGTGAGCACTCTTTCATGCCGCAACGTCTTTGGTTTAAACAAACAGTGCACACCAAACGTTCTTTTCGTTGGTGATGAATTCATCGTCTTTTCTGCAGGAAATACGATTGTTTCTCATAATATAAATTCGCGCCAGCAGAGAATATTCGTTCCAACTGAAGATGATCCATCCGGCGTGTCAGCTATAGCCTACGCAGAGGGAAAGCCCAATGTAGCTTTCGGAAATAGCGACATTTCTCCTGGAGTTTGCATCTTCGATATTCATTCTCAGCATCCTTTGAACTTCTTACACCTCAGTGACGATTTTAACTCGCAGGGAGGCTTCATATCTCTGTCTTTCAGCAATGATGGCCATTATCTTCTCGGCCACGGAAAAGCACCAGGCTGGAATCTCGTTGTTTGGTCATTAGAGTCAAACCAGAGGGTTGACATGGTCAAGACAGCTGAAAAGGAAACACCAGTCACGATGTGTACGTTCTCTCCAGGCAAGAATCCGCAAATCGCAGTAACAGGAAATAACATTCTCAAAATCTACAAGCTAGAACAAGGCAAGCTACGCGAAGTAGTCATTCCAAATCCAAAAATCGGAAATATTATGTGCCATTTGTGGCTAAATGAAACAACTCTCCTTTGCGCTAACTCATCTGGCGATATTATCAACGTAACAACAGATCCACAGCAATCAGTCATCGAGTCATGCGATCACAGAGACTCTCCGTTCGTCACAATGGCGAGATATAAGAAAGGCTTCCTTGCTGCTTCGGAAGGCGGCTATTTAACTAAGTTCGATCAGTCAACGACAACACCGGGAAAGTATGTACAAGTAGAGCAGGTTAAACTCTTCGGAGATGAGCTTCCAATTTCAGCTCACACGATTGCAGTTGATCCATCAGAAGAAAACTGCGTTGTATCGCTCAGAAATAACAGAATCGTCACTGTTTCACTTTCAAATGGTGATATTATCTTAAATCCAGAAGAAAAACCACTAATTATGCCTTTCCACGATGGCCCGATCTTTTCATGCAGTACATGCTGCAGGAAACCACTCATTGCAACATGCGGTGCTGATAAGACTGTTCGTGTCTGGAATTATCTCGATAATTCTCTCGAAATTTGCAAAGAATTCACAGAATCTGTTTATTGCGTTTCTTTCCATCCAGACGGCCTCTCCATGCTCATTGGACTTGGCGATAAGCTCGGACTTTTCGGAGTTTTCTATGATGACCTTAGAAAATATCGTGATTTCCCAATTCGTGGCTGCCGCTGCGCCAAATTCTCAAATGGTGGTCAGCTGTTTGCGGCTGTCAACCTTTCGAAGATTCAGATCTACTCTACACTTACATTCCAGTTAATCAACACTTTACACAAGCACAGCACGATCGTAAACAACCTAATCTGGGGCGAAGCCGACACAATCATCGCATCCGTTGGTGCTGACGGTGCCATGTACGTACACCGTCAAGAATCATCATCTTCAAAATCAGAAGAGAACTATACGACATCAGGTATCCAATATTCCGCCATCACTGCTTCCCCTGACTTCACATCCATCTACATTTCAGGTACAGACTGCATGATCAAAGAAATCCAAAACGGATCTGTTGTTAGAACTAAGAATTACCCGCAATGCGAGAACTCCCCACACCAGCAGAAGGCCCTCGTTATGAGTAACAATGGCCAGATGTTCTTCTCAGGTTCTAAGGACGGAAAAGTCACTTCATTTTCTCTTCCGATTAATGACGAGAAAAGTGAGATCTGCTGCCACACAGGCGAAATCAATTCCATGGCAATTTCGTTTGATGACTCTTTGCTGTTCTCTGTAGGTGATGACGGCGTTTTGAGCATCTTCACAATTCACGACAAGGATAATCGCGTCCACACATTAGAGCGAACATTCTTCAGCGACGAAGTTTTGACGACTAAAGCTGAAATCGAAGAAAAGGCCGGCCAGCTTAGAACCAGCGAGGCAGAGCTCGCTGACCTCGACGTCAACTTCAAGATGAAGAAGGATATGGCTGAGAGCACGAACAAGCAGAATGTCCAGGCTGAGAACGAGCGCATCAAGAAGGCGAAGGAGAAATGGAGAATCAACAACGAAAACATGAAGAAGAAGAAGGATGAAACAGACATGATGAACAAGGCCGAAGACAAGAGAATCAACAAAGAGTGGAACGACAGAATCGCGGCGAAGGACGACTACTACATGCAGGAAATCTTGAAGATGCACAAAGAGTGCGAAAACCTCGCGAACCAGAAGAAGGAGATAGAAACACAAGGCAAGAACAACCTCGCAGGCGAAGAGGCGAACTTCAAGCGCATCATGGAGAACATGCAGGGCCTCCAGCGCTCGAAGCTAGAAGAGGCTCAGGTCGCCTTGGAGACAGCGAAGGAAGAGAAGAGGGCTGAAGAGCAGTACATTGAGGAAATGAAGAAGGAAATCTTGGAGGAAAACAAAACAGCGATCAAAGATACAGAAACAACATTAGACAAGACAAGAGAAGAGAACGAAAAGCACAGAAGTGATCTTCAGGATGAATGCCAGAGCCGCTCAAAGGACTTCAACTCATACCAGAAGCAGATGGAGCACCACACAGCGGAGCAGGAGAAGCTGAAGACATTAATGATGAAGCTCGAAGCTGAGCTTAAGAGCTTGAATGAAGAGAACAGACAGTTGGAGGCAGAAATCACACAGAGGAACCAGCAGATCAAGGAAAGAGAAACAAAGATCGGTGAAGTGAAGAAGGAGAACCAGGAACTCGAGAAGTACCACGCTGTTTTGACCCACCAAGAAAACATGCTCCGCCAGCAGTCCACTCCTTTAGAGTCTTCCATCGCCGAAAAGGAGAAGAGGATCTCAGAGATGGACGCTGAGCTCGAGAACGCGCACAAAGACACGAGCGAGAAGAACGAGAGCATCGTCGAAATGCAGCAGAAACTCAAGAAGGTTATAGAGAGCGAGAGAAAGCAGACGAAGCAATTAACATCAGCGCGCTCATACTTCGAGCAGGCTAAGCATGATTTGCACGAAGTCGTGCAGAAGTTCCACGCGAAGGACGTCTTGAAGACGATGTTCTTATCTTTCTACCAGAAGTACGTGCAGAACGAGAAGATCGAGGATATACAGCTGGACGAGGCAGTCGAGGAAGAGCACAAGAGGCAGACAGCGACACTCACGAAGCAGCTCCGCGAGCTCAGACAACAACAGATCAGAGATACACAGTTCCAGATCCGCGAGGAAGCAAAGGACCTCCACACGAATGCTGCGCTCATCGAAGAGTTGCAAGCGCTTCGCCAGGAGAACAAGCAGCTCAACTCGTCTATGGCCCTCACGAAGAAGGCGACGGGAGCAGGTCAGAAAGGCCAGCAACAGATGCTTCCTGCGACAGAGGCTAACCGCCTCATCGAGGAGAACAAGAAGAAGATCGCGGCGCTTGAACTTCAGCTTAAGCAGTACAATGACCCACGTCCATCTACATAATTCAGTGTTTTAATTTAAAAATTTATAATTAAATATTATTATTTCTTTATGGATCAAAATATACAATATCAATCATCTGCATGGCATGTTTTTGAAAATAAAAATTTATTTTATTACCAAAAATAAAATTAGAAATATTATATTAATGAATGATATATGAGGATCTAAATATATAATATTTATGTACTATATTATTTATATTTGAAATATCAATGTATTTTGTTGTAAATTCTAAAATTGGAAAAAATTAATTTCATTTTTCTTCTATGAGAATCTGAATATATCATGTTAATGAGCTATATTATTTATATTTGAAATATTAATGCATATTATTGAATAACTTATTTTAAATAAAAATATTAATTAATAAAATGCCATATAAGCGAATGAAATGTTGCTATATTCTTAAAATTAACTGATAAATTGAAGATTTTGATCATTTTATTAAATTGTTTCCAGAAGGAATATTAAAGCTTGCCGATAACCAGGGCTTATTTTGCAAAAGTGACTTACATGATGGATCTGATATATTAAAACGTATAGAAAACTGCAAAACACTTGTTATTGGAGCTGGTGGACTTGGATGCGAAGTTTTAAAATGCTTAGTCATGTATGGCTTCAAAAATATCGATATAATAGATATGGATACTATTGATATTTCGAACCTAAATCGTCAATTTTTATTTAGAGAAAATGATATTGGAAAAAATAAAGCAGAAGTCGCAGCTGAATATGTGAAACAGCGTTTTTCCTGCAATGTTACACCACACAATTGCAAAATACAAGATTTCGACGAAGAATTTTATTATCAATTTGATATTGTTATCGGCGGACTTGATAACGTTGAATCAAGGTTCTGGATCAATGATTTGCTCGTAAGAATTGCTAAACAGTACGGAAAAGTCATTCCTTATATTGATGGAGGAACTGATCGATATCTAGGCCATTGCAAGTTCATTTTACCAACAGAAACAGCATGTCTATCATGTCATCCCGAATTCTTCGTTCCATTACAAGAATTTCAATTTTGTACAATTGCAAACAATCCAAGACAGCCAGAACATTGCATTGCAATTGCCAAAGAGAAGTTTTGGCCTGAAAAATACCCGAAAATTCCATTTAACGCAGACAACGAAGAACATATTAATTGGATTTTCAACAAATCAACAGAATTTGGCGCAGAATTTAATATATCAGGTATAACTACCGAAATGGTTCGTGGTGTTGTTAAAAATATTGTTCCATCAATTGCTTCTACTCAAGCAATTATCGCATCAATGTGTACAACAGAGGCGTTGAAATATATTACAGGTATTCGATCAAATTTACATAATTTTACAATTTGTGGCACTGATAGCATCTATGGAATAGATTTAGAATATATGAAAATACCTGATTGCAGCTCATGCGGTTCTATTGTTATTAACATATCTCTAATAGAAAGAGAAACAGTCCAAGCGTTTATTAACAGATTAGAAAAAGATTATAATTTTCCAAATGCAAGACTTACATATAACGATGCAAATGGTAAAGTTATACCAATATACTCACCAACAATTTATCGCAACACGAAAAACAACCTAAACAAACAAATTTCGGAATTTGTTAAATCTGGAATGGAATTATTGGGTATAAATCCTCGAGATACATCCAAAACATATATTGTTAATATTACCTAGATTTAAAAAGCTGGAATTGATAGAATAACGCATTCATCACTGAAGCAAAGAATAAAGTCCATTAAACTCAGAGAAAATTCACTCCACAGCTAAAAAATGATATCTCGCTGAATATTTTTTCGCACTATCAGATTCAAAACAAAATTGTAATTTGATACAGTAACAATCCATGTTATTGTGCGCATTGAAATGCTAATGCACTCAAATTAATATATGCCTTAAATATTATTACTTGAAATGATTTGTCTATTGCTTTTTTATTTTGTTAAAATCAGTTTTACATGTCATATTATTTTTACACGACAGATTTTCAAATTACTTTACATGACAAAAAAATTAGAATTAAAAAATACAAACAAAATATATGTTTTAACAAAAAAAATATATTAATTTGATTGCATGGTTAACTGAGCTTGTTCACGTTCTATAACAAATTCAATATCTTGCAATGTTTCATATGATATTTTATGGAAACCTTCGGATCTGAAATAAAAGCTGAATTCGATAGGTATTCCTGTATTATATAGAATTTCATAGGGATCTCTCGATATAGAAATCTTGTGAGCCGGAGAACCCATGGCAAGAATTAAATCGAAAGGATTATCATCCCTCATCTCGAATATCGGAGGCGAATCCAGACTGAAAGCAGCGTGTGTTGCTTTGACTTTCGACACAACACAGTGTGGTTCACACTCGCACTCTGATATTCTTTTCGCAATTTTTATTGACGCGGCAAGCAATGTAATCAGCGCTCTGAAGTGCGAAATATTCTGATCCAACAAACCAGAATATATCTTGACAGCCATTGTAGATCTCGCGACAGGCCACAGGTGATGATATTCTTTGCATTCTTGTATGATTATCGTCTTCACTTCTTGTATGATTTCTATTGTATCTAAGCCGTCGATGTAAAATGTTGCCACGAAAGCATTGTTAACTTGAACGCTCGAGAAACTTTCTTGTCCCGCGAGTGCTTCGTAGACATCAGGAGGGATGAACTGGAGACCTAACAATTTTAGCTGATTCAGTTCGTTTCGCCACATCTTGGCGGCTTCGTATTCGCGTGTTTTATCCCTGACAACGCAAACGTATTTGACTCTTTTTCCTTCAATTTCAATGTCGTTTAGTTTATATTTAAGTGACTCGATTATTTGATCTTTCTTCTTCTCGTCGTGCGGTCTGAACAATATTTTCTCAATAGCGCCCTCATCTGGCGCGTTTTCAATCAGTTCAATGTCTGCACAACTTCTTATTGCGTCGATGAATTTCATTCCTTCTAGGTCCTGTGATGATATCATGTCTTCAATCAAGCCTGATGATCTAATAATGACTTCATTATAATCAAGCAACATGTGGCACTCTAACAGCTCGTCTCTGATTTGGTCACTATTTAATAAGTCGACAATAACAGCTGACGATTTCTTCATTTCTTCTTCGCGTGTCAAAAACGATATAGTGTCGGATATGTTGCCTTTGAACGCTTCTGTTTTAGGCAGAGTCGATATAATTGCTCTTGAGACAACATCGAAAGTAAGCCAGTATGAGCCTGACGAAGTAATGTAGCCAATCATTAACGCGATAATAGCAATAGATATAACTGCAGATAATGTCAAAATGAATCCGATTCTAACATTCGCGTAATTCAAGTTCTCTGTCAATGACTCTTCGCATTTGTGAGTGAACATCGTTGATGTGTATAATATAGAATATAGAATGTTTTGGAAGCTTGTTCTGTTTGTTTTGTTGTTAATGAAATCTAATATATTAAGTGATTCAACTTCCAAAGCAACAAACAAAGCACGCTGCTCTAAAGGTGCATCAACAGGCATAGTCAAATAGAGGCTGACATCTATAGCTTCTGGAGTGTTACTTGCGAATTTATCAACACCAACAAGAACCATTTGGCGGGCGAATGAAATCATTTCGTATAAATTCTTCTTGTGTTGTTCTCTTAATTTAATCGTTGCTGTTTCATTGATTTCTTGTGTTTCCAAAATATTATAATTAGATTTCTTTTGATTCGAAGATTTCTGAATATTATTAACAATTCTGTTTGATGTTCTTGCTTTACATGTACCTTCGTCGTTGTTTGATGAAGTTTGTCGAAATTCAGGAATAGTTTCATGAAGAAGCGGAGATTTTTGCAGTGTGTATTTGGAATTTAGAGAATTAAGCATTTGTAGTGATTTTTCATTAATTTTTGAATTAGATAAAGATTTGAATGAATCTATAGCTAAAACATTCGCGAATGTTGGCATTGTTTCGCCGTCATAAGCAACATCATTGGCTGCAAGCATAAATAATTGGCCGATTTTGAGTAATTGTTGCGATAAAAGAAATCCATATGATGAAATTCCGATATCCATCGAATTATTTGTTAATAAATACCAGGCGTATTCGTTGATTGCCCATGTGATAGCAACAAACAGGAAAAATGGAATTAGTCTTTGTAACATGAATGATTTTTCGATATCTTTGTTTGTTTTAGAATGAGTGTGTGTCTTTGATATAATAAGTTCTCTGTTATATCGCGCGTTGTTATCTTCTATCTGTGCTGTTGTAGTTGAAATTGCTTCCTTGACCCAAGTCATCAAATCTCTTGTTTTCTGGATAAGGTCTGTTTTAGAGAGTTTAAATAAAGGCTGGAAATAAGCAACCATGGATTTCGACATTAAATGCATAAAAGCCCAAAGAAGAAGTGGACATAAAATTATTAATGCTATCATTTCAATTCTACATATGAATTCTACCTTTTCTATTTGAAGTACTGCATAGTCACTTAGTTGTCCAATAGCTTCGTTAAGAGCTCTCGAATAAATAATTAATTTCGTTGTATCTTTAATGTAGAGGCCTTCATAATGCGGCTGTTCGCCTGAAGCAATGCTTTTGAAACTAGATGCAACATAGCTGATTGCTGTTTCAACTGTTGTTGCTAATCTTGTAACATTGAAAGGACTGACGAACCATTTATAAACAATTCCATCGAATATGCTTGGAACAGCATATTTCTTGAGCTGATTTGTATAGTTTTCTATTCCAATAATTAAATTATTTAAATCATCTGTAGAATTCTCTAATTTCGTGCGGAAAAGTGAATCATCGTAAACATAGTCTGATATATTCGTCAGATTAAGTTCATTTTTCATTTTCATCAATGAAACAATGAATGATCCGCAATTTATCGATTGAAGGATTCTATACGAATAAAAAGAAGCATCCCACATTTGGCCAACATCATGCTTAATCCAACTATTCATAGCCAAGATGAATGTATAAAGAAAGAAAGCAATATATAAAGTAATATATTGAGAACAATGAGAATAAGCAGTTGTTCGTTCATTCTTGTTTCCAGAACGTGTAACAAGTGCATATTGAAGGCTCTGATTCTTCATTTCTGACTTGAATTGCGTAATTTCAGATAATTCTTCAAAAATTGGAGCCAATTTTCCTGTTTTTCCGTAGAGATGGAATATATTGGTCAACTCTAAGAAGTTATCAGCGACTTCATTCGACAATGAAATTAATCTCTCAGCGTTATCATTAACTATTTCGTTCCAAAACATGCCTAATGTGTTTGAATAGTCTTTTAGAAGTGCTTGAGCACGAATTGATATGAATGTTGGCCTAATTATAGTCTCAAAATAGCAAAGACGAACTTTGCGAATTGAATTGCTTGGTTTTAAGGCTACCATTGTATCTAGAGCTTTCTTCATACGATCTTCGCTGCCCAATTCTTTCGCCATCAAGAAAATTATTTCATTAAATGTGTAGTTATCTGGCGCACGCATTTCCAAATAGTCTAAAAGTTCTACTGGCATATCGAACTTTTCTGCACCGAGAATAATGATCTGTTCAAGCATCGAATTCGAATATTTATCTAATTTTTGAAAATTATGAGATTGAATGGTTTCTCTTAATGGAACAAGTATATATTCTTGTGTGAAATAAGATATGAGGAATAAAATGACGAGTCCAATGTTAAATATGATTAAATAAAATGTGAAAAACGTTTCTCCGCTAAAATCGAAAATTGTGTCGAGAATATTCAGCAAATAGCCTGATATTGATGCCAAAGTGTAGCTGAGCATGATTGGAGGATGAATGAATCGAATTTGATAATATAAATATATTGCGCAGATAGTTATGGAAACTCCGTTGATTGCGGATATGGCGACTTTGTTTGTAAGATATAGATTGACATTCGGCAGAATAAAGTAGAATAAACTCATGCAGTATCTATAGGCTACTGATCTTAAATTAATCATTGCATCTTTTTTTGGAATTCCGAATTGAATGATGTATTCGATGTATGTCGCGAAAAATGACATGAAAAGTGAGAGTAGACACAAAATAAACTGAAAAATATGATCAGAAAAATTGCCGAAAAAGAAGAAAGCGACCATCGCAAAAGCTGACGGTATCATTAGTATATGTATGCCAAGGAGAATCAATGAAAGAGGAATCAAGGCGATTTTCGAAGGCGTTGATTTTGAGAGCAAAAAATAAAGAATTGTAATCAAAATTCCATAATAAACAGCGTTAATTGTAAATATAGAGTAAGCGAGATAATCAAGGTCTTGAAGTGAAGAAATTGTCGTCCAAAAAGAAAATAAGGAATTTAGAATACTAATTAAAGTATTTTTTATAGTATCTGACTTCCAGACGCATTGACTTGATGCTCCCATGAACAGTGCTGCTATTTGTACGCAAAAAAAGATATTTCCAACTCGAAAGATATATCTCATCGAAGGAATGCGATCTTCTACAGAGTAAAGGAGCGCATAAAGTTTCTGAGGTCTCTGAATCTTACCGATTGGGCCTATCAAATCGGATAAAGAACGAGACATCAGTCGCTCGATAAAAAGTTTTTAAAATCTTTCGATGTAAAGAGTATATTTAATAAATTATGTCATGTAAAATTAAAATTTTGTCGTGTAAAAATATATTTCAATGCAGAAAATCGAGAATTGTGTCATGTAAAATCAATTTTTGTTATGTAAACTTATTATTTTGCTGTATAAACATCAAAATATTCAATGTAAAATATTTAATTTGTCATGTAAAACTAAAAAATGATTCATGAATAATTGTAATAATTAGTATATCATCATGTATCGAATTAAATATTCACCTAATCTCATTGTGGTTAATTCGAATACGATTCAAATAGCATCATAATCGACTACAATCACAGATGCTATTTGTCGTTTGCGAAGGCACATTTATTGGGCTAACTAATGAAAATGGCGGTGCTATTTTTTATCAAAATGCTGAGATTAACGTAATAATTCAAAAAAGCTCCTTTAGAGAATGTCAATCCACAAAAGATGGAGGAGCAATATACCTAGATACTAATAAGGCATTTATTTCTATGATTCAAATTACAAACTGTTCTGGTTTTGATAAAATTGGTGCTGCTGTATTTTCTAATAAGTTTAAAGGTCAATGTATTTCAATTTCTAAATGCTATGTAACCACAGATAACATGATTATGGGCAAGGCACTAAATATAGAGAAAAACAAGGGTAAATTATATAATTATAATTCTACTGATAATATCTGCAATCACGATGGATCTTTGGTTAGTAAATCCAGTACTAGCCATTCCTTTAAATACATAAACATTAATAACGATTTCGTTTCTTATTCAGTTTTAATTCAAGCTCAAAATTCGCAAAACTGCTGTATTTCATATGTGAATATAATAAATTGCAGAGCTGGGAAATCATTTGGTATAATTCGATCATGTAGAGCTAGTAACCTTTGTGTTGATAATTGCGTTTTATATAATAATACTACGCCGAGCGATTTTTGCTGTGATCAAAATGAAGGACCAAATACATTTACTGTTAGTAATTACTGCTGCCAGGATGCTAAGTTCTCTGGTGATGTGAAAAGCTTCAGTCCGTCACAATGTGTTAATAATTTGCAAACTAAAATTATAGATTTTGTTTATGAGTGTAAAATCTTTACATTCAATGGCTATGACAAGGCCATTTTATATGGATTGTACTTTAAATTAAGCTTTTATTCTTTTATAGATATATCTCTTTGTTAATTAGATATTTCAAAATGAAAACTTTACCTAATTAATGTGACTCAGTATCTCTAAGATATCATTTGCGATTTTTTGCACAGTGAAATGCTAGAACTGATGTGAATTAACCAATAGCACGTTGATATAAACGAATTTGAAATTCTTGATTGAAGATACATTTTGCATTATTCCATAAATTACTTGAGATCATAGAAAATAAAATTCTGCTGTATATTTATACATTTGCATGAAAAATATATTGTGATTAAAAAAGTTATCGATAATATATAAGTATTAGATAATTAACATGGTGTAATAACATTGTTTTAGTTATATATACTTATATTTTTGTTTTTAATGATGTTTTTTAATTTCAAAATTTGAAAATTGAAGATTTTGTGAATATTTTGATGAATTTTGAAATAATATGTGATATACATGTAGATAAAAAGATCAAAGTATTTTACGCCGATGTCAAAAAAAATTAAAAAATGAAGATTCAAGAAGCAATTCCTGAAGGAAAAGTCATCATTGTTGGCTGCGCCGGAGTCGGCAAGACCAGCCTCATCAACATGTTCACCACAAAACAGTTTTCCAATGAGACACAGACAACAATTGCAGCAACATATGTTTCAATGAAAGTTCCAACAGAAAGTGGTGACGTTTCTTTGAACTTGTGGGATACAGCAGGCCAAGAGCGCTTCAAGAGCTTGATTCCGATGTATTCAAGAAATTCTGCCGCCGCAATTATTGTCATTGACTTAACAAATCATGAGACATTAGTTGCAGCAGAGGGATGGTATAAGATGGTTAAGGACGCGTGCCCCCCTGCCTGCAAGGTTTACGCTGTTGGCAATAAAATGGACCTTCCTCCTGCTTTCAGCAACGATGAGTTTTATGAATGGGCTAAATCTAAGGGAATCCCGTACTTCAACACGTCTGCTAAGCAATTGAGCACTGTAACACCATTATTTGAAAAAATTGCTGAAGATATGGTCGCTACACCAGCATCATTCGCAACAAGTGTTTACCAGAACACAACACCAGCGCCAAAGGCACTTAACGAGAAGCATTCTGAATGCTGCTAAGGTCAATTTTCTTTTAAAACGATCTTAGTCTGCACATAATGTGATTTAAGTGCAAAATAGCAAAATTTACAGCCACTACGATGCGATTTATAGATTTATTTAATATTTTTTATTGGAGCTTATTCATCATTATTAGATGAATGAGCTCATTTTTGTTCAAATATTCTAAATTATACATTTTACTGCGATTTCTATTTAATTTCAAGTCTTCCTAAAATAACATTTCACAGTATTCATCAAAACCATTAAGGATAATCCAATAGATAGATAGTCAAGGTCAAATATCACAGTAAAAAGACTATTAAATCACAGTTGTTTCAATCAAAATAACAAATTAATTATTATCTCCCCAACCAATTGGTTCCTATATTATATGTTGAAAAGTTTACTGCTATAGATGATTTCTCTACTTTGAAAAGCAGTAAATTTTCTCAACCACCATTGATAAGCGAAAAACATAAAGCTATTTGCTCACTGGTGGTTTGAATATAAATACTATAGATTAGTACTGAAGGATATCATCAATGAGTAAGTGCTTCTTAATACATTAAAAATGAAAAAAAAAATATCTCTTTCCTATTCGAACGTGAAGCCTTTGACTTTATTTTAACGAGTTGTCACATTTGTATTCCACCCCAAGACTCTTCTGGGTTCCTCTCAAATTTATTCGAACTTTCTCTCATTTTTGCTAACTCAATTTCGTTCGAACTCTTCTCAATTCTATTCGAACTGTTCTGAATTTCATTCGGCGTGTACCTCTTTTTAGTTTCTCAATTTCGTTCGAAATTTTCTTCCTTCTTGCTTTCTCAATAACATTCGAACTCTTCTCAATTTTATTCGAACTTGTCTGAAATTCATTCGAAAAAGCCACATTCCTTCGTTCTAAATTTGATTCGAACTTGTCTCAATTTTATTCGAAAAAGTCTCAATTTCTGCTCTCTCGATTCTATTCGAACTTTTCTCAAAAAGATTCGACAAGTTCTCAATTTTATTCGCATTACGACTCTTCTCAATATTGTTCGGAATGACACCCCCAACCTTGAAATTTCCCACATGTTGCGTAATATATATCTATAAATAAATAATACTCAATACAATAACCTTTATAGTCTCCTATGTATGATAATAGCTAAAATCAAAAAAAAAATTCTTTTCTATGTAATATAGAGTCTATTAACTGTTTTTTATTGCGTAAATTAACTATATTTATTCATAAATAAAAGGACAAGTCTTAACTAAACTTATCCATAAATTGATTCTGGAATCTTGTCAAACGTTCGACGACTGCGTCCATTTGATCTGCTTCAGGTAGGAAAGTCGTTCTAAAGTGATGTGTGCCTGGTACTTGGCCGAATCCTGAGCCGGGAACGACGACAATTCCTGTTTCTTCTAAAAGCTCCAAACACCAGTACATATCTGGAGCAACATGTTTGCCATTGATTCTTACTGACTTAGCAGCCTCCAAAGCCTTAAGGGGCAAGTGAATTGACGGGAAAAGATACATGGCTCCATCTGCAGGTTGGCAGCTTAAGCCTGGGAGGCTGTTAATGCACTTAAGAAGTCTCTGGCTCTTCTCTTTGAGGTTGTTAAGCTCGTGATCTCGTTCCTCAATCCATTGTTTCTTGCATTCTGGGGATTGAGGTGGTCTGCACATGATGTCGAGGATAATTTGGCCAACAGTATTAGGACAAAGCTGTATTGAAGCCATTTTGTAGAACTGGGCTTGAACATCTTCTGGAATGTGGAATAGCTCCATATATCCGGCACGATGACCGCACTCACCCATGAATCCTTTGGAGATGGAGTTAAGGGATATGAGCTGGACGCCAGATTTCATTTCTGTGACGATTTGTTTGAATGATATGAATGGTTTCTCAGGATTGTAAGTGTTAAACTGGTAAACTTCGTCGGCAATGATCAAAATGTTGTTTTGCTCGCAGAACTCGACAACATTTCGCATTTCTTTCGATGTTAAAACAGAACCTGTTGGATTTCCTGGGTTGATGATGACTATAGCCTTTATATCTACACCTCCTTTTTGCGCTACTGCATATGATTCTTCTAATTCGTTGATATCAAGCGACCAATTCGAAGATTCCTTTAAATAATAAGGAACAACGCGTCCATTCTTGAGAGCGATTTCAGCAGTATACAGAGGATACTGTGGGAATGGAATCATGATGCCAACGTTAGGATTTGAAATAATCATTGAAAGAATTGCTGTTACAGCAGCAGAAGCACCTGTTGTGACAAATATCTTGTCTGGCATAGATGGAGCGCCTCCATCTCTGCGCTTTATATATTCAGCAATTGAATTTCGAACAAATTCAAGTCCTTGTGAGTGTGTATATGCTCCCAAGCCAGCAGGGAAGCTCTTGAGGATTTCAGCAGCTCTCTGGCGTGCTTCTTCGGGAATATCATTGGAATTCAATAAATCTGGATTTTCGACGCAAGAAACTACTTGTCTCGGGAATTTTATTGCTTTCTTGCCGACAACAAACGGGTTGCCTATATTGCAAGCAATGATACTATCGAATGGCAGTTTTTCACCCGCATTTAATTTCTTTCCGAGTTTATCTGCTCTTATCGCGATTTCTCCGCGAACAGCATACTCAGCCTTGATAACCTGTGGATTGATATTAGCATAGCTCAGTGCTGGTACAATTCTATGATGATTGCTCATAGACATAATATCAAAAGTGATATGATAAATCAAACCAATCAAATCTTTTGAATCCTATCGTGTCTTTATCAGCAAATATAGATGATTATTATAAAAATATTGAAGAAAATCCCCTCAAACCATAAAATCTTTCAATTTTGATGGAGAACTCGACAGAAATCTATCAAAATTGGAAGATGTTTTCACATATGACAGATTTATAGTATAATGATGCAATTTTATAAAATGGCCGTCAAATTATTGAATTAACCAAAGATTTTATTCTCGCTCTCAAAATTTAATTCTTTCATCATGATCTACTCTTGCTAGACTCTTTTTGTTAATAGCAAGATAATTTATAACGTATTTTGCTCATTCAAACTTATTTAACACAAAGGTTATAGATCTCATTGATGAGATAAAGTGATAAAAAAGCAAAAAAAAATTGATTTTGTTTGAAATAAAAAATCACTGAGCCGTATTATATATTAATGATTGCAGTAATATTCTCTTGGTGATAAGCTCCTTGTGCACTTAATAACGAAAGAAATGACTAAGAAATTAGTAAAAAAAAATTCATTTTGAGAGATTTTATGACCAAATACATTTATATGTAATAGGTGAGCTCAACTCAACACCATATTGGTGATGATTTGAGATCAAACAATCTTTTCAACGTTATTCTTGATTTCCTCAAAACCGAAACAAGCCATCGATTATTCATCGATTATTTTTTTGAGCTCGTTAATGTACATATAATTCAATCTTCCAAAAACTGTTTTGCTGTTACTCGTGAAAAAAAATTGATTTGTTTTATTCATTTGATTCATAATTTGGCATAAAATCAATTTAACAGATCAAACAATTGATGATTTTGATTGAAATCGATGATTTTTGGAATTGAAAATCAAAATACTCGAAATTATCAAGTAAAAGTACATAAATTAGATTTGCCAGTAGATCCAAATTTTATATTTGTGTCTTATTGGTCTTGAATTCTACTTTTGAAGTGTTTTAGAAAGTTTTCGAATTTGTGAAGTTTACATTTTGCTACTTAAATTTTATTATATTCTGGTATAGATATGTCAAATAAGTATATTCAATAAGTTTTTGTGTTCTCAAAATTTGAAATCATTGTTTTTTTAGTTCTCAAAAAATTCTAAAGTTTGATTTTTTCATCTTATTGTTGTAATTCTAATAATCTCCTCTCATATAATAAAATATTAGCAATTTCAAGCCTTTGTTGATAGATGAATATTTACACGACAAGAATATACTTTACATGTCAGATTTAATAAAATACAAAACGACTCAAGTTATCGAGAAAATATCAAAATAAAGCTTAGATACTTTAGATACAAATAACAAATAGTCAATAGAATAAAAATACTAATTCTTGTTCGGCTATTCTCGATGTTGGAAAAAAAAAATTCTGATTCGAAAGTTAGAAAGTGTTTTTGGATGATATTTAAATCAATATTTTATTAGAAAGTCTAAGGTAATCGTTTAATGAAAAATATTAAAGAAAAACAAAGAAGCTTATGGGATGAGGTCTTCCTCGATCTGTGGCTTGGAGGCCTTTGTTGGCTTCTGCTCATCATCGAAGTCCTTCATAGCGTTCTTGTCATCCCACTGCTGCTCGTGTGTCATGCCAGAGTAGTATGCGCGGACCTGCTCCTTTCTCATTCTCTTGAATGTGTTGAGGTTCTCTAATGTATGATCTGGAAGATGCCAAGAGTTTGTAAGGAAGCCGCAGCAGAATGCACCAACAGACATAGCAATTGTAACGAGCCATTCCTTGGATGATGGCTTTGTTGTGTAGAATGCTCTGCCGAACCAGAGAACGATTGGGATCTGAACGAGAGCGAGAGAGATGATGATGAAGTGGAAGTACCAGTTCTTGTAGAAGCCTTCCCAAACAGAGCCATCGTTGGAAGCTCTTCTAGCTGGGACTAAGTAGAAGACGTTCATGTAAACGAATGTGTTGAAGATCCATGATGATGTGTTGTAGAATTTTGGAGAGTTATCGACGACGCCGAAGATCTTCTCGTGGCCGAAGAGGATGAGGAAGAGCATGCAGATCTGGTAGAGGGACTGAACGATGATGTTTCTAGCGACATAGTTGGAAACGATGGAGTCGTTGGAACCGTATGGGCAACGCTTGAGGAGGAAGTCGGCTGGTGGACGTGTAGCAAGAGCCAAGGCACCAAGGGAATCATCGATAAGGTTCATCCAAAGGACCTGGATTGGCTTGAGTGGGGAATCACCGATATAGACGGAGCCGACGATAGCGCAAGCGACAGCGACGAAGTTGACAGGGATCTGGAATGTAAGGAAGCAACGGAGGTTATCGTAAATGCCTCTGCCCCACTTGAGAGCGGAGACGATGGATGAGAAGTTATCATCTAAGATAACGATATCGGAAGCAACCTTAGCAAGTTCTGTACCGCACATACCCATAGCGAAACCGACGTTAGCCTTCTTGAGGGCAGCAGAGTCGTTGGAACCATCACCTGTAACAGCGACGACTTCACCGCACTCCATGAGGAGGGAAACGAGACGATATTTATCGGTTGGAGAGGAACGAGCGAGAACGCGAAGGTTGTCGATCTTGTCGAGGAGCTGTGTCTTGGAGAGGGAAGCGAATTCAGCACCTTCCATGACGATATCTGTGTCGGATGAGATGATGCCGCACTGCTTGGAGATAGCACGAGCTGTAGCGATGAAGTCACCAGTAACCATACGGACGACGACACCAGCTTCCTTGCAGAGCTGGATGGCGCGTGGAACTTCTGGACGGAGTGGATCCTGGATACCGACAAGGCAGATCATTGTAAGGCCAGACTCGACGAAGTTTGGATCGGACCACTGTGGGTTCTCTTCACCAACAATCTCGCGGTAAGCGATAAGCATTGTTCTGTAAGCCTGGGAAGCGAAATCGTTAACCTTAGCAAGAACATCATTCTTGAATGCCTGATCAGCAACCTTAACGGAGCCATCGTTGGCGAGGTAGTGAGAAACGAGTGGAAGGGAGAAATCTGGGGCACCCTTGAAGAAGACGTGGCAGCCATTTTCAGATGAAACGACTGTAGACATTCTCTTTCTAGCGGAGTTGAATTCGTTGAGGTAGAGGATTGGGTTGAGCTCACGGATTTCCATGTAATCCTTACCAAGATCTGAGATCATCTTGAGAAGAGCGCATTCGGATGAGGAGCCGACGAAAACGACCTCATCTGTGCCTTCCTTGAGTGTGTGGGAAGCTGTGGAGTTGACAGCGATGGACTCGGCGAGTTTCTCCTTAACTTCTTCGATAAGGTCTGGGTGTCCATCCTGTTCAACACCGTCCATCCAGAACTTAACGACGGTCATTCTGTTCTGTGTGAGTGTACCAGTCTTATCAGAGCAAATTGTTGTAGCACCACCCATTGTTTCGCAAGCAGAAAGGTGGCGGACGAAGTTCTGATCGTGCATCATCTTCTTCATTGAGAAGGAGAGGCAGAGAGTGACAGCGAGTGGGAGACCTTCTGGGACGCAGCAAAGGAAGATTGTGATAACTGTCATGATACGGTTGAGGAGGTCCTGCCAGATTGTGCGCTTGAGTGTCTTTGTCTTGATGGCCTTAACGAGTGTGATTGTCCACAAGGTCATTGTTGTAAGGAATGTGACAATGGCGGCGCCGACAGCAATATACAAAAGCTGAAGGGCGAGCTTGTTGAGCTTCCTCTGGAGTGGTGTGACTTCTTCCTGAGCGCCGAGGTTTGTGATTGTTGTCATTGTGACACCGTACTGAGAGTTTGGACCGACAGCGGCAACGAGAGCTGTGCCGATACCGTTCTCAATAGCACCACCACCACGGAGGAATGGTTCTTTGTTGTTAACCTTGACACCGATCGGTTCACCTGTCATAGCTGAGTTGTTGATCGTCAGATTTGTGCCGTTGATGAAGACACAGTCAGCCGCAACAGCATCACCAGCCTTGAACTCGAGGATATCACCGACCATGACCTGTGTTGATAAGATCTGTTGTCTCTCACCAGCACGGATAACTGTGACCGGGAATGTGTTCTTCACGTTATTAATTTCCAAGTAAGCCTGCTGCTGCTGGTAGTTAGTGTGAGCAGTGACTGTAGAAACAAGCATAAGAGCGAAAACGATAGAAAGAGTATCAATGAATTCTGTGAACTCGAGGTGCTCGTAGTGGACTACGAAAACGAAGACAAATGAAATGATAAGAGCGGCGAAAATGATCTTAAGTGTAATATCTTTGAATGTTTCGATATAGAAGCGGCACCATGACTTAACAGGCGGGTCCGGCAACTTATTGATGCCGTATAACTCGATTCTATCATGGTAGTGGCTTTCTGCTTCGCCTTTGGATATACCGTCGACGAGATTTGTCTTGAACATTTCAGCGAGGCCTTCTACACCACCGGCCCTATTAAGGATTTCGATGTCCGATCTTTCGAACATCTTGATGATATCAGCTGTATCAAGCTCCATTTCCTAATAATAAAAATAAATTTTGAATAGATCGATAAGTTTACAAAAATTCAAAAGACTCCCATCTCACTTTTTTGTTCATTTATTACCTATATACAGAGAATATTCCAAATATGAAGGAAAATTTATATTATGTGGTCGTCGATTCTCTCAAAATCTTTTTACGTAAAAAAAATTGTAGATATTCATCGTTAGATTTAATCAGCGTCAATTCCACGCGAACCGAATTATATCTACCCATTATAGATAATATTTACATAGATAAAGGAAAAAACTATTTTTATAATTTTTTAATACATTTTTGCTCTATAATTAGTATAATAAATATATTGTTTGGAAAAAAGAATAAATTTTTTATTGATGGATATGTCAGTAGATGGATAACTGGTGTTAATAGTATATGTATTATAATTTATGCCGGCTTATCTATTGATGAGAAAAAATTAAGTTCTCAAAAGTATTCAATTTCCATCGTTAAAATAACTGAATTTATGATCTGTTGAATTGACTGTATATAAATTACCACCATTTATGCTGATTCTTAAAAATTTTCGACTGAAGAAAAAAATCTAAAATATTGGTCTAAAAATATATCTCAGTCTAAATATCAAATGATTTTTTAGTTGAAAATTTTAGAAGTTTGAATGAAGTTACGGGCGAGATAGAATATGCTAAAAAGCTTGAATTTCTATATAAAATATCTATATTAATATTATATTTTTCAGCCGATAACCAAATAAAAATTGTGACCTTTCTTACATTCAATTTTTTCAATTGATCAAAAAAAAAGCATCAGGCCGTGTTTGTTGGGCGTTATGGATCATTTTTTCTTCAATATTTTAGATTTATGAAGTTCAATGGATGTAGTAATGTTGTTTATCCGCATTTTACATGTTTTTGAATTTTGTTTTGCAATGTACAAAAGAGAGCACCGGCTTTTGAATATAGAATATTCATCTTATTTCCTTGCTAATGTTTAACGTCAATGTATTGGTTGGTGAACCTCAAAATATCAAAACGTTATATTGATTTAGTGCGTTAATTACAAGATAGGATATCAGAAAAGAATAGTGTATGTCCTAATGTTACAAATAAGTTATCTCCTGATTAACATCTCTCAAAGTAAAATATGACTGTTCTATTTGGCACAAAGAACGAGAATTCGACATCCAAACCTGCAAATACTTATTGCAATCTAGCTATTGATTACTGTTCCTAGTTTTAACAGCGTATGGAAAATATTATCCGAAAAATAAACTAATCGTAATCAATAGATATTCCTGCAATGAACTATATAAGCAAATCCAAATACTCTTCCCATGCACTTATCGAATGTTTTCAAATACAGAATATGGTCGGTTACTAAACAAAGCTTTTCGAAGGGATAGTATATTACCACGTGTTAATTGTACGTATCTACGGAATAAATTATTAATTATATGCCATTATACTGGTTAATGATATTGGTCGTATACGATATTTTTGCAAAATATGTTTAGTCTGTCAATATTACCTATATATCGATGGTAAGGAGTCCGAATACAGTATTCTCAGGCTCTGATAAGCTATCGAAGATTTTCAAAATAGAAAATAATGATCTAAAAAAACTACAAAATTTTATGTGAAAATCGAAAAATTGAATTTTCCTTCGAAATTAGAAATAAATAAAATCGAAAAATGCAATTAAATTATGATTTTCTACGGCTTAAACATGATCATTTCCGTATTTATATGTAATTTTCGATTTTTGAATTCGAATATGCAATATAATCGTATGACAGTTCATATATAATATTAGTAATTGATGTATGAATGAATTCCGTTTCGAGTCATCTCCTTCTCTTTGTTTAATTTAATTTTTTTGATTCAAGAATGAATATTCACTTATTTGAAGTAGTTTTTATTGTGGCTCAATAATATGTGATCAAATTTATCATATTTTCATTAAGTGGTAATTCAAATTATACCACTTTTCAACAAACTACAAATCAGCTCAAAACAAACTTACAAATGTCTCATTTATCATCACATGAACCTTTTTTCATAGATACACAGTTTCAGATGTTAGATTAATTTCAATGATCAAATATCTTCAAGAAATGATTGAATATTAGTAATTATTCTTTCGACAAACATCTTAAACAACGACAGATGTATAAAAGAGCGATTTAATTTGATATATATACGTATAAAAAAGATGATCGATCATTTATAAGTGACAATTTCAAGATTATAAAAGCAAATTAGAGCTTCATTCCACCTCCTACTGTGATTTCCTGCTGCCAGTTGATTTTCTGCTTTGTATAAGGGAATTTGCGACGAAGTTGGAATAAAACATCAGCGCCGATTTTTTCGAGAGTGGCCTGATAATAACGGAGCCACTTGTCTTCGAATGCGTTAATTGCATTAACAACAGATTTAGCATTACCGAATTGAATTGTTTCATTGCAATCACCGTCATGGCTGCACACGGAGTTTCCTCTTTCAAAGAAATGCTGTGTAGAGGAGATATTTCCTGTCAGCGAGCCATTTTGATTAATAAGGTATTTTGCGATTGTTCTTCCTGTTCTAAAGTTCTTAAGCGAAATTGATGAGCTTCTAAGAACTACAGAGATAGATCCATCAGCATTAAGATAAACGCCAGCTCCTGCATTTTCTTTGTAAGTGGTCTTTACGTATGCGTCAAGTTCGGCTTGTAATTCATCGCGGAAAGGTGTAGATTCTATCGTATCGCCAGTCGGAGAGCATGTACGTGATTCGAAGTCATAAGCGAAAATTTGCTGGTTCGTTGGATCCACGTAAATTCCTTCTCCTTGTGATGCCTCCTTGCAGATAAGTGCCTTGTGATCATCAATATCGACAAGTAAGCACTCTTTTTCTACCCAATCTGGTAAAGTTAAGCTTCGCGCTTGGCTGATCAAGTCATCGTCCTGAACTATGGACCTGAGGGCAGCAGTGCACTGCTCGTACTCGCCAGACGGAGCGTTTGCAAGAATTTCGTTGATGATTTCGAGATTTTCGCCCATTTGTCAAAACGGCTGAAACTTCCGAATTCAAATTTCATTTTTTGGAACGTTTCTGCGTGTTTATTACGACCCAATGAATTATATACACACAGAATTTTGGCTTAGTCTTTTTCTTAACTGCGAAAATCAATTGTTTTTCTTACGAAAATACTACTTTTAGATAAAATTAACAATCTATAATTGTTATATTCTTGAACATAGCCAGTTTTCCTTCGATTTCCCTTCATTTCAGAATGGTCGGGAAAATTATCTAATGATTGAAGTCTCGGAATTAAATATAAATTATATCACTTAATAGAATACAATTTCTGTGTAAGAATTCAAATAAGCAGACTTTTTTGACTCAAAATTACAAAGAATCAACAAAAGCTGAACTGATATATGCATATTCCTGAAAACCCCTCATATATAAATAAATGAAGACATCCCACTTATAATATATTCATGAAAGTAGATGATGTTTTGATGATAATATACAGAAATAAAGAAGAAACTAAGGTTAAACCGATACATGTACATAACAGAAAATCCTCATGGATAAGCACAAATTAAGACTTGCAATTTATAAATATTTTTTTAAATTTCTTAATATTAATATAGTTTTTGTGTGTATGCTCAAGATAAAAGAAAAAATTGATAAAAGTAATAAATTTAGTAACACATACAAAGAAAAAACTAATTGTAAATCGCAGTTATTTCGTCATCTGCTGCTTATAGTATTCAATGAGCTTTCCGGATTTTTCTAAAGCATCCTCTAATCGTTTTCTCTCCAGTTCCTCGATCTGCAGCCTCTTCTTAACCTTCATCAACTCTGTCCTCAGCATGAAGTTGTCTGTTCTCAGTCTTACCAATTCCTCGTTTTCTGTTGTTGCTGCTGTCGCTGAGCCGGAAGCCCTTGGTGTGCTCATCTGTGGAGGCTCTGAGTATCTTTGCTCTGATGACATTCTCTGTGTGAACTGTTGGTTCGTAGAAAATTGCTGATTCATCGAAAACTGAGGATTTAATGATGTTTGCGGCTGAGAAGGAGGCATTGACATTGGCCTTTGCTGTACTGGTGGAACTTTTGATGAAACTGAAGCGGGAAGATCATATAAATTAGATGATGACATATAGTTGTCTCCGAGCATTGAATCATCGTAACCATCAACAGCTGAAAGATTTCCATACTTCTTAGATGTGATTTCTGGGTTATATTGCTTTGGAGAAATCGGAATATCGAAATTATTTGGAGATTTTGGTGGAATTGCTGTTGATTTCTGTGGCTGATACTGTGGGATGGATGTTTGTGCTGAATATGGAGACTTTTGTTGTGGTTTAATACTCTGTTTCGGATTAATATTATCTATTTCAGATCTCATGCTCATATCGAATGACGGAGCGTTCATGTAGTCTGGTATTGACGAATTCATGTCGAAAGAGAAGCTTGATTGAGTTGGAGGCTGATAAGTAAAGCTTGGGTCCTTATGAGCGTTTCTAAACTCAGTAGCAGGCGATTGTAAAACTGATGGCTGTGGTTTTGAATTGAATTTCGTTGCTGGTGAAGTTAATTCGTATTTCGGCTTAATAGAAGGCTGATTTCCAAGAGATTGTGCTAAACTACCTGTTTGGACCTTGGGTGATGATGATGGCGAGCTATTTCCTGATGAAATCGATTGAATTTTAGAGAATAAATTATCAATATCAGCTTTGATGTTTTGTAATTCGAAATTCGATGTCATATCTGTTTTAGATGGCTGTGTTTGACGTGATATAGTTTGACTTTGAGACGAAATCGATGTTGTTGCAATTGGAGATTTTGTATTTATGGTTTTTGTTGGTTGTGGTGGCTGATAATCTCTTATTTGCAGCATTTCTTTCTTTGGTGGGGCAGCTGCGTATTTATTTGGCTGTGGTTGTGTAGTTGGGTTTGCAAAAGACGTTGGCCTGGAATTTGTCGAAACTGTCTCACGCTGAGGTGGAACTGACGACTTCTGAGTATCACGTGGTGAAAATGTATCCCAATTAGGCCAAATTTGTCTGCATTGATCATCTAACAACGAAAGTGTTGCGCTTGAGTTGTTGAAATCATCAAGATTGCGTTCTTCTTGATCTAAAATAGAGTTAATAACATCAGCTTCCTGCTGATTAAGCCTATGACCTTGTCCAAACATTATTCTCTAAAAAGTGAACGTTTATTTTTATAAAACTCTGACAAAATTGTTTTACATTAATTTACATGTCATATTTCATTTTACAACCATTGAATAAATTTACATGACAAAAATTTTACAACCATTGAATTCAATAAAAATTACATGGCAAATTTCGAAAAAATGCAGACTTATCTATATGTTCAAATGTTTTTTACTCATGGATTAACCTTTAATATAAGAAGGAAATGAATAAGATATTAATTAAATTAATATTGATCGAATATTTACTGAGAAAATTCGAAAATGATTAATTTTTGTTGGATTTTAGTTTACATGACAATTCTTAAAAAGAAAATTACATGGCAAATTTCGAATGGTTCTAAACTTAACATTGCATTATTATGCTTATTTACACATATACTCATCTTTATCATAATAAACAAAATATTATTATGTTAATTAAATGAGTAGTAATATTATATTTGAAGAAGAAATTCACGAAAAATCATTTTTGAGTTTGTCAAAATATAATTTACATGACAAATATATGCTTTATTAGGCAAATTTGAAATGAAAATTTTGACATAATGCAGGCTCCTCGTGGCTCCAAATTATCAAAATTTATCAACTCTCGAGTTAAAGTTGTCATTAGCGATCATAGGTATTTTATAGGCCAAATGCTTGCTTTTGATACTCATTCTAACGTCGTTTTAAAGGATTGCGAAGAATATAGAAAATTAAACAAAAGAAAAGCTGGTGAGCTTCAAGAAGCTAAAAGAAACATAGGTTTAATGATCCTTCGTGGTGAAACTGTCCTCCATATTGACATCGTTGGACCTCCACCACCAAATGGAAACAGAATGGCAGCCTCTACGGCATCTTCAGTGCTTCAACCTGGAACTACTCCAGAAAAGGCCAAATCTACTGGCTCAGGACTTGGAAATCTCGATGTTCCTGGAAATATGGGATCACTTTCGAAACCAGCAATGGGTGTTGGCTTAGCAAGCTCATCATTAGCTGGTGCAGCTCCTCCAACTTTGCCAGCATCAAAATTACCACAATAATTCTCGAAACAATTTTAGTTAATCAAGATACGGCTTTGTTATTTTGTATCTATTATATTATGTGATAGTTTTCTTATAAAATGTGTTTAGATTTATATTAATACAAATTAATATTATTTTCATTTTTTAAAAATTGAAATATCACTTCCTATGCTTGTCGATGACATTACACACATCCTAATTGACGGTTTATATGATTATTAAAGAACAAAATAGGTTTAAATAAAAAATTCGAATTTCGATTTCGATATATAATAATATATGATAAATTCTTATTGAGAATTGCTTAAATAGTCAACTAAAAGAAATAATATTTAATAACAAAACAAAATAGATCTATGAGTTACTTAGCATTAGGAATATCCCAATATTCCATTGTGTTATCCGCAAACAGTCCGGCTACTTTGTCAACTGGTCCATCTTCTTTCGATCTTATCGCTTTTATTGCAACAAGTTTTCTTTCTATTTTTGCAATTTGTGTGTAAGAGCTTTCATTCGGGTTTCCAACGAAAACTCTCATTGTTGTAGCAAGCGCGAATGTTGTATCACTTATTGCCGTCATCATCGTCATGTTTGTCTTATCGTGCGGGAACTTCTTCGGTTTGTCATCTTTCGAGACAATCCACAAAAACCTTCCGAAGGCCAAATGCAAGACATTCTCTGACGAACAGGCGCATCTAGGCATAGACAAGAAGTCGTATGATGTAACTGGCTTGCCTTCGAAATCGAAAACATGCAACTGTCGCTTGCAGACGATGTAAACTGCATTCGAAGTAATGTGAATTGACAACGGTTCTGTTATTCTCAGCAAAATTTGTGTTTGCACTACTAGAGATTTGTGGTAATGCAGAATAATAAGCTCATTCTTGACAGACAAAGCTGCTATCCTTCTCTTGCATGCTGATATACCAACGCATTGTATCGGAATCTGAGCCAAAAGTGAACCGTCACCAAAATTATAAATTTCTACTCCAGTCATTGAAGCAACAGATATAATTCCGTTTTCGAATGCTACACTGTTTCCTGCCGGCAGCTGCGGGACTTCTGTGAATTGAACCTTTGAGTTCACCACCTCAGCTTTTGTTGTGTCACTCCATTCAATGGCTGCACTTCCGTCTTTCGTCCAGAAAACGTTTTTCAGTGGATGCCTGAATGGTCTGATTTTGAATGTCACTTCATTGTTTTTGAGCGATATCAACTGGAATGTTCCATCAGCGAGTCCGCACGCTATATTAAAATCTGACATGGACATCGCTACACATATTGGACATGGAATTGTCACGACATTCAAGTCGTTCTTATCTATAGGTTTTAATGTAATGTTACCGGAAATGTCAGAAACAGCGAATTTCTTTTCGTTTATCGCAACACTCGCTACAGCGTTTTCCCAGTTTGTGTCATAAACTAATTCAAATGTTTCATCGTTAGGAGCTGCCCTCATGATTGTGACAGTCAATGATGTGGATGCGATGAAATAATCGTAACTTCCTGCTCTGTAATAATCCTTTGCCAAAATCTTGGCAGGACTGAGCCATCTTGCTCCGTTTTTGTTTGTGACGTCGTCATCGCTGAAAATAAATGATATTGGGAGTGGCTCGGCTTTCTTCTTTAGTGGCCTGAATGTTACATACGGATGGCCAGGAACAGCGAACAAGTTTGAAAAGAAAGAGATTTCATATGATGGGTTAAGTGAAATTGTTGCTTTGGATGAATTAGTGAATAGCTTTCCATCATATGTCATGTACACGAAATCGTCTTCTGTTGCTTCCAGTCTTATTATTGGCTCTATTATTGATCCAATTTGCTTGATTCCGGACTGAGAAACCGAAAAAATTTGCCCTTTGTTATTCGAAACAGTTACATTTGATGTGCTTGAATTGGACGATGATAGAACGATTCCTGCCATGCCTCCTATAGATTTGTGGGGGTTGACAGAGAATATGTCTGGTCCTGAAATAAAGTAATTGTTATTTAAGAAGATTGATGTTTGCGCAGTTGTTATTGAAAAAGGTCCGTTAAGTATTTCTTTAGTTTCGAAGTTGTATATCCATGAAGATATCAATGCATCATCGTTCATGTAATGATATGCAAGGAAAGCGGCTGAATTTGATGCAATTGTTCTCTGGCCTTCGAATTTCTTGCATGGACAGAATCTTTTGATGTTCTGCATGGTTTTAGGCGGCCATGATAATTCCATTTTTGGTGAAGAAGGCTTAGAAATCGATTTAACAATTCCTTTTTCTGAAATAACGTGTGCATGTCCAAATTTATCATACAGTAAGCAATAAACTTGGAGTACAGTGTCATTTAGTTCAGCAGATGATGTTACATTTAAGCCGCTTTTATTCAAAGATAATAAGTGTGAAAATTGATCTTCGGTAATAACTGCAAACTGTAGTTCGACGTCATTTCTTCGTTTTGGCATCAATACTTTTGTTATTGTCATTTTAAATTGTTGTTTTGCAATTTCTTTCAATGATTCCATTTCAAAAACACGAACAGAGTCAATATAATGTATTATCACCATTGCTTTTCCATAATGATATCCTAAATACATAGATCCATAACCTCCGTATTCAGGAAATCTATTCATGATATAAATTTTTAACAATTTTGTTATGTAAATATATTTTACACGTCATATACATGTTTATATATAATTTACATGTCAGCTATTAAAATTACACGTCAAATTTCAATTTGTAAATTTGTTTATATGTCAAAAATATAATCTTATTTGCTTGATTTGTAAAATCTAGATTAATAAAAAATATTCCAATATTTTATGAGGCCACCATTAAAATTTATCACAATATTCCAAATTTGGTTATTATGCTAAATGAGTGTTTTACATTTCAAATATGACAAATTTGTGAAGTTTATATGACAAATATTCTAAACCACTGAAGGTTGAAGTAAAAAAACGCGAGAAATTTCCTATTTTGATATGGATATCGGTATACTTTTATTCGCGATTAGTCTTTTGCTGATCCGAAAATTCTTGATCAGGTCTCTCAAAAAATATCACTTTTTTTCGAAACCTTTTTTTTGGGCGGTTTTTTTTTCAGAAATTAATATCATCTATGATTTTGTTCTTTTTGATCAGCTTCTGGAATATTTTCAGGAAATCACAACCATCGGAGCCCACTTATCTATACACGGACGAGAACCAGCGCAATCACTTCTCAAAACAAAATATTTATCCCGAAAACGATGAAAATTTCATTAATAGCCATAGAAATGATATGAAAAGCTTCTCAGAAAGATCAACTATCTATAACAATATTTTTGACTCTGAACAATCGAAATTTTCTATTTCTGATAGAAAACAGAATCATTTTTTTGAAAGACTAGCATTAGAAGATACAACTACAAATGATGATGAGCCAGATCCTTCTCTATCTGATACTGCTTCCGTTACAACTACGGATACTTCATCAGACCCAGCTTTATCCACAACAACAGATACTTCATTAGATACAACTTCTGATACAAAAACAGATTTAGCGACCGAAACAACATCAACCACAATAACAGAAATTTCATATGAAAAAGAATCAGAAACTACAACAGAAGCATCATCAGAAACTACAACAGAGACAACATCGGAAACAACAACAGAGACAACATCAGAAACTACTACAGAGACAACAACTGAAACTACCACAACAGAGACAACAACAGAAACTACTACAGAGACAACATCAGAAACTACCACAACAGAGACAACAACAGAAACTACCACAACAGAGACAACAACAGAAACTACAACAGAGACAACAACAGAGACAACATCAGAAACAACAACAGAGACGACATCAGAAACTACAACAGAAGCATCATCAGAAACTACCACAACAGAGACAACAACAGAAACTACAACAGAGACAACATCAGAAACTACCACAGAAATCGCATATGAAACGCCTTCTATGACACCATCTTCTACGCCTTCTTCAACACCTTCCTTAACACCAGCTTCAACACCTTCTTCCACTCCTTCATCGACACCATCTTCTACGCCTTCTTCAACTCCTTCCTCAACACCTTCATCAACACCTTCATCGACGCCATCTTCAACTCCTTCCTCAACACCTTCATCAACACCATCATCGACGCCATCTTCAACACCAGCTTCGACACCATCATCAACTCCTTCTTCAACACCTTCATCTACACCTTCCTCGACACCATCTTCAACACCTGCTTCTACACCTGCTTCAACTCCTTCTTTAACACCTGCTTCTACGCCTCATGATACACCATTCGAGACGCCAGCACGCACAGAAAACGAGGCCAAACAAGTGTTTGGAAGCCCTATCTTCTATGTTCCTATGACAATCATAGCAGTAATTTCCATTTCTCTAATGATCCTGTTCATCCTCATCGCGCTGAAGGTCTACAGGCCGGCCGGAGAAAAGACGCACAGCGACGACTCGTGGCATGACCCGCTTCACTATGCTATAGACTCAGAACTTATTGACGCGTAATCCTTTTATTATTGGTAATGTATATGTTGAATAAATAATCTTGACCTATCATATAAGTAATTTTTTTTATAATTTATTAATAAATTTTGTCATGTAAATATTTTTTGCCACGTAAAACGTCAAAAACGAATTTAGGGTCTGTTCAAAAATAAAGGGGGGAAATAATGAGTGGTGAAGATAACGAATCTCATTTGACAATTGATCAGACAGTCAGACTCTTTCAAGAGCAGTACAGACTAAGAGCAATTCCAGGTGAAACCAACGTTGCTATATTGTCAAGAGTCGAAGATATGAAAGCTCATCCGGGTATGTATGGGCAAGCACAAGTAACCAATATTCGATTTGTATGGTATATACAGAAAACACCAACAATTAACTGCTCAATTGGTTATAATACAATTGTAAATTATCGAATTACTAATACATTCAATCAATCTTCTGGAAATACGGAAAATCTATTCATTAGAGCCAAAGAAGGAACAAAAACATTCGAATTTATTTTCTCTGTTTCAAGAATTAATGCTTCTGTTTTCAAATTTTTCGAAAAGGCACTTAAAAACTATCAAAACTCACAGCTATTCCGCGAGCAGCGTCTAAGATCTGCAATTATCAACAATGGATCCCTTAATCTCATTCCAAATGAGCAAGTTGTTTTGCAGCTTGATGGTTTATCGAATTTCTCAGGTGAAGTTGCTAAAATAGGTACTGCTATCGTCACAACAATGAGATTTATTTGGCATTCAGAGATTGTTTCGAATTTTAACGTTTCAATTCCTCTAATTTTGCTTGGACCGTTCAAAGTCTCGGATTCTCGAAGATTTGGTAAGTGCTTTTATCTCAAACTGTATTCTAATGGCTCTAAGTTCATGTACGGCTTCACATTGAAGCCAGAAGACAAACTTATTGAATTCTTGAAATCTGCTGAGAAGATTAGGATGTCGGCTGTCGAAAAACCGTTGCTTACTCCACCTCTTCCTGTCGAAGTTGTTGATCAAAAGGCTGAAGCTTTCACTCCACAGCAAGTTGAAGAAGAATTTAAATACGATGATATTGATCAGTCGCTGTTTTATATTCCTATAGAGCAAAATACTGAATGTCCACCTCAAGAGATCGTCTTTGATAAAAGAATTGGTCTTTCTATTGAGAAATTCGCTAATGGAGAATCTTTGACCTCGAAATGGACCGATGCTAGTAATACGCCAATATCCACTGTCGAAGAGTTATAAATCTGTTATATTTATTTGTTATTAAATTAAATAATGTTTTTATTATATTTTATTTCGATTAATAGCTCAAATATAGAAAGCATATAGTGATTTAAGTTATGTGTTATTACAAAAATTGATCAATATTTGGTCATAAAATGTTTTTGTTGTCTATATTTAGTTATCTCTGTTTATTCTTAAGATCAATACTGCAGTTCAATACACTCGTGTGGATATTCATACTATCTCCTTTCATCAGATTCTTTTTATCAGGCGATTCTCCTCAAGAAATATATATCAACAACAAAAAATCCGAAGAAATTAAACCAATTCCAACTCCTATGGAAACTCCTACCAATACTAAATCTCAAATAGACGAAATTATTCAAGAAGCAAAGAAAGAAATTAAAGAAGAATTAAATAAACAGCCAGAAGTTCCACCATTAGAATTCCCTTATCTCCAATACGAAAATACTACGACTAGTTTCATACAAAAACTTGTTGTTGATAATATTTATGATGATGGAGGAAAATACGACGGAAAAGAAGCTCAAATTTTAACAGAGGAAAAGTTTTGGAATGCAACAAATTTCGATCTCATTGAAATTCAGCATAAAAATGGTCAAACGGAAAAAAAGCATTTTTGGCAAAAGCGTGTTAGCAAAATGGATGGCTTATGGTGCGCAAAAGGAGGAGGTGGAGTCTTTAGATATGATATTACTCAGCCAATTTTAGTTGAGGGTATAACATTAAATACAAGACTTGATAAGCGATGCAAACTAATGAATTTGAGTGTTGTTTCTGATAACAATCCAGTTCTTTCTTTCGAAGGCATTCCAATCAAAGAAAACACAACGATTCTCTTCCAAAATCCATTTTTATCCAAGTATTTAGACATTAATCTAACCTATTCTGATTGTCCAACTAATCCTAATACTATGTACTGTATCTCACAATTCTATCTTTTACCATATGATTTTAACAAATATTAAAATTCAAAAGCAACTCTCGTTATACTATTTTACTACTTTTATTATTGAATGTAAACTAAATTTATCTGTTTTAAGTTTCAATAATTTCAATGAATAGGAAAATATACTAAAGATCCCATTTTAACAGTAAATATGTATTATTTATGTGATATATAGGAATTTACTATGTGTTATAATGCTCAATTCAATTATTGAAAATTTTGATTTTTCCATTATGCGTCAAATCGAATAAAAATTTATTTTTTTGAGATATATTCACCACAAAGTTATAATATTCATTATAAAATTATATTTTGCCACGTAAATCTAAAAAATGAAATGTAAAATACTGTACGTTAAGAGCCTTTTTTGTTTTTCTATAAATGCATGAAGTAAATTCGCCATCTCCACAGAAAGTGTATCAAGATTCGATAGGAAGATTAGAAGAAGGTCATGTTACTCCAAAAAAATATCAACCAGATGAAAAACAAAAAATATTTCACAAAATCAACTTATTAAATTCAGAAAACGATGCTGATTGGACGTGTGCTATCAATTGTTTGACACAAAATCCAGAATATGTTGATTCAAGTATGATTCCACGAATTTTTCAAATCGGATCTACCGATGATCCAGAGATGCAGTATTTAGTATTAACTTTTCTGCTTACATACCTAAAATCACCAGCAGCTGAGCCAGAAATTCTCATTGAAAACAATGTTATTAATTACTTATCAAATTTTGTAAGCGAAGGAGACCCATTTTTATTCACTCATTCATTAGAAATCATACAAATACTATGTGGACATAATACACAAATTTCTCAATTAATAGCAAATTCAGATTTGATTCAAAAATGCTATGGATCATCACAATCTTCAATAGAAACGATGGAAATAATGGGTGATGATGATACAGATGATGATTTTACAAATTATTGCTACATTGTCGAAGGAACTCTGAAAATCTTCACTCATTATCTACCAAGACTGCAGATTGAGATGATGACGCTGCTTACAATGCTAGTTTCATCTAAGCACAGAATATTGCAAATAATGTCATTAGATTTTCTTTTTTATTTGGCGAAAAAATGCGAAATTGATTTACTTGTTTCTTTCGTTGAAATTCCTCAATTTTCTGAAGTATTACAGTCTATTTTAGCATCAAAAAGCACAGAGGCAGCTTTATATGTTGCTTTAACATTTGTTTCAAGAGATGCTTCGTTTATTCCTTTCTTTATTAATGCAGGAATTTTGAAAATTGTCAACAAAAAATTATCTAGGGATGAATTAGTTTTATTTTTCCATTTCTTGAACAAATTAGCCGAATATCAATCACACGATTATGATGAGTTTTTGGGATCTCTTGAAGTCGCCAATCTTGCAAATGAAAATGTTATCGATCAGCCTTTTGAAGTCTCGAAGCCAGTTGTTTTATTCATGTGCACTTTAGCATCAAGGAATGAGCCAGAATTGTTGAATGTCATTGTTGAACATTACAGAAACGTTTGCACACTAGCAATTAGACTGATTAGTGACGTAGAACTGAATTATCAAAAATATCTTTTGAGATTCATAGTTATCTTCTTGATGCACATTGTTAATCAGGAGAAAAGCATTGTTGAGACAATAATGAATATGTTGAATCCAAACGAAATAATTGAAGCATGCGAAGGAGTTTTATCCAACATGGAGATTTCCCCCGAAATGGAACAGTATTGTCACCAAATAATAGAAACATTAGAACAATACGAACAATAATTTTTTACTGTTTATTTTATATTAAAAACTATGAATATTAAATAATTAATATTGCTTTTATTTCCAATTATATAATACATCTACTAGTATACATATTATATTCAAAGTTGTAGTTTCTGATATTGACTTTTTGACCAGTGTTGACAGTTTTTTTTTTCGCCGAATATAAAAAATATTCCTCATTTTTCTCGAGAGAAAACATCATTAAGCAAAAGTTCCATATGATAGTAACATTATTAAAGCAATATAATATGCTAAATAAACTAGTAGAAAAATACATTTACTGGTACAACTAATAATACTAGATAAGATAATTTAAGATTAAAAATCAATTTCGTAATATTTTTCTAAAACATAATGAACATGCATAACTTTTCAAAGAAAGGTATTATTCACAATAAATCATGAGGGTATCATATATTTTGTTTCTATCGAAACAAAAAAACTGTCTTTAAATTCCTAGAAGTTATTTTTATATGTTTTTGCGTAAAATAATGAGTTATTTCTCTAATTACTATAGAACAATTTGTTTAATAATTTTCAAAAATTTTATTTTCATAATGAATGAGAATTTTTACTGCATCAAAACGATGTAATATGGAGTGTATATTCGAATGGCAACAAAGTGTTCGGTAAAAACTAGTTTTGATATGATTGGATTTCGAAAAATGAAGAAAAAAGTGACAAATGTTGTTGCTTTTTCTTTCTTTAGCGAAATCCCAATTCATTCCCTACTCTTTGACCGATGAATGCACCATTCCTAGGATAAATGCATCCCTTTTACCGTCAAAAGCGCGCGGACTCAAAACAGTAATCGGAATCGGATTGAAACCAGACGACCCAGAAACGAAATCTCGCGAGCAAACTATCATCGAAGCATCATACTATTACGGCGAAATGGCAGATTTCTACTTCCTTGAGCCTGTCTCAGCAGACGCAATGGCCACCGAATATGGAATACGTATGCCATGCATTTTCGTGTACCGTGTAGGTCTTCTCTGTGGTACGTATAATTATCCGCAAGCTGATACTGGCGTTATGTTCCTGCTCAAATTATTATTAGAACCAATGCCAGAACCTGTCCAAAATCTTTCGGAAGTATATTCTCAGCTTGGTAATAGCCCATATTCATTCATAGTTACACCAGAACGCTACAATAACGCAATTTCATTACAATTCGATTGTTCATCGAACATGCAGATCGGTGTAGTTGTCGCTGTCCCTCAAATCCTTCTTTCCTTCGGACTGAACTACACAAAGATTGCATTATTCAGATCAGAAGACAGAACAATTACGCAAGCAAGAGAATATAAAGAAGGATTGTATCAACAAACATATCCAGTTTTCCGTATTCTTATGAGCTCAGACCTCCGTGGTCCGGATACAATAGTTTTCGCGCTCGTTGCTCCAACACTTACAGATGAATATAGAGATTTCCTCTACAATGTCGGTTTAGCTAATCCAGGCTTCGTCGTTGGCTATCTTCCACGCAACCTCCGCTCATACGCCGAGTCAATTTGCCATATTATCTTCGAAGAATCAACTGTTGCTGTTGTCGCGTTTAACTACGATAACGGCTTCTATTATGACACGTCCAGCGAGTTCACAGCAGATTTCTACAAGAGGCCGTTCTCTCTTCAAAACTGGTACAGAAAAGGAAATAATATTCTCGCAAAGATTCTTAAAGGCCAAATTAAACCAGAATTTATTAGCGAACCAGAACCGGCAGTGTCCGAAACAAACGTTCAAATGCTTGTTGGCACAACTTACGAACAATTTGTTATGGATCCGAATTACGATGTTGTTGTTCTATACAAACGCGAAGGATGCGATAACTGCGTTGAATTCTTCCCAGAATACCTCGAATTTGCTAAATCATTATCAAATTACACATATCTCAAATTTGGCTACATTGATATCATGAAGAACAGCGCCAAAAAGAAATATCCATTCATGCCTGGTGTCCCACACGTTCATTTCTTCCCAGCAAAGAATAAATCGAATGATCAGCCAATGAGAGGAGGCAGATCAACAAACTCAATGCTCAGAATGATTAAGACAAACTCTGAGTTCGAGTATGCTTTCGAAGCTCCACCATTGGATAAGGCCAGCGCAAGTTTAGAATTATTCACACTTTTGTTTGCAGCTAAAGACATGCCACCGGAGGAACAGGCCAAGGCAATGGAGTATGTTAAGTCAATCAGCGACATGCTCAACACAACATCAACTGATCAACAAAATACAACTAAGACAGTCGAGCCAGATCTCACCAAAGAGCTTTGAATAAAGAGTTTATTCAAGTAACTTCTTATAATATTTAATTTTTTCATTACAATTTTAATTATATTTACCATAAAATATCAATGTTCTTCTCTAGAAACTCATCTGCAGGTGTAGTATACAGTGATCTGCAAAAATATGCATTTGACTTAATGATTTAGATAAATTTTTAATACTTCACATATTTCATATGCAAAGGGTGTTTAAGACGTTGCTTATATTTGCACTAATAAACTATCATCCCATCAAATAATTTTAGTTAATATCACTACTGAATCTTATAAATTAAAAACTTATATATATAAAACTTAATATATATATGAATAACAACAATACATGTTTCTATATTTATAACATACATAGTATTAAAACAAAGAAAAATAATATCCGTATTCAAACAAAAAGCGTGATAGTGTACAAACAAGTAAAATATATAAAATATATTTGTAGTAAAATGCAGACAATCATCTATCAAAGCGATAATCGAATTAATTAGAAATTTCTGAATTTCATTCTAAGAGAATGATGCACGTGTAACTTCTGTATCAGTATCTATACCGAGGAGATCGACTATAAAATCTTCAACAAAGTCCATAAGCTTCATATTATTAACCCAAACCGTAATTTTTTCTTCGTTGTATTTAGTTGAAAAGCCAACTATTGCAGGATCTAATGTTCCGCAAACCGCTGTTAAAATTAGTCTTTCCCATTGATAAATTAGCAATTCTTTTGGAATTGAAATAATTAATTTCCCTCCTGTTTTTAAATTTGGATCTTCTTGATCCATTTTGAAGGCTTTAGTGAAATATCCGAGTAGTAAATCAGGAGTTTTGTTCGGTTTTTTCAAATGTGTGTATAAGTCCCAAAACTGCTCTATAGATTCGAATCTTCCGAGCACATGCAAGCCTGGTTTGAACTGTGTGTCGTTTGGTTCAATCATATAAAAAACTGTCCAAGGGCTCGCTAATGGATGACTCATTTCGTATTATTATCGTCTTTCGCCGTCACTTTTATTGCATCGGATTACAATGAAAAATGACATATATCAGATTTGACATTTTACATGTCATATTTTTATAAAAATGCTTTGAAATATGAATTGAAATCGTCTGTATTCTCATTGCTATTTACAACAATAAATTATTATGGAGCTGTGACAAATTCAGGATATAACATTGCATAAAATGATATTCATGTAGAAACGACACATTTTTAAAAGTTTACTAAAAATCGTTGTTTGTAAACTTTTTAAAAGATTCGTAGCTTTTGTAAACTATTAAAAAAGTCGTAAAATCCTCTTCATTTGTTAGCATATAAAAGGGATTTTTTTGCTTATACAAATGATGATATTTAGAAATTACTTTTTTTTGCAAATTTAAATTGGATTCTAGCTTTTGTCACGTAAAATGCGTTTTGCCACCGTAAAAAATATTGGCAAAGTCACCTCAGTATTTATGTCAACCCCTAAGATTATGTTCTGTACGTTAAAATCCGTCACTTTTTAGAATGGAAGAAGAGAAAAATCAGCCAAAAGCTGATGTTAACTTTTTTTCAGAGTCTGATGAGTCGGATGAAGACATCCAAATGAAGAAATTACTCGAAATTATCGAAACTCCTGTAAATCCAGTTGAAAATAAGAAAGATGAAGAAGAAAAACACGAAGAAACAAACGAAAACAAAGAAGAAGAATCAGTTACTCCTTTGCCAATGCAAAACAATCCAGATTTAATCGATTTCGAAGAAATTAGCAACAAAGCAGAAAATCCGGTTGAAGATGAACCAGAACCAACAGAAAAGGAACAAAAACCAGAAGAAACTACAGAAAATAAAGTTGAAACTGAGTCAAAAGAACCAGAACCTCCAAAAATCAAGAAAGTTGAAGGCAACCCAGCTTTGATTGAAGAATTGAAACAAAGAAATAAACCAGGAAAGATAGATATCAGGCAGAAACTCTTACACACACTTACGGCTGACTTTTTCGGTCAATCTGATCCTTCACTGAAAATTGTTCCTCCTTCAGGCGAAAGAGGCAGAAATTTACTTCGCAGGCAGATGCAGAAGATCTCAGACCAACAGGTTCTCAAAGAAGCGAAGAAAGACGTGGAAAATGAAATTCAGGCGGAATTTGATGAAGAAGAAGAGGAAGAAGAAGAAATTAACGAAGAAGAAGAGAAGAAGGACTCAAATCCATTAGAAGAATATGTTGTCGATAAACTTGAAAATGAAATTGGCAAAAACACAGAAATGACTGAAGAAGAGATCGAAAAGAAGCTTTATCAAGATATTGTTAACCTTCGTCTCACCATTGATATCGAAGAAATCAAGAAAGTCATCAGAATTATTACCGGTGAATGGAGAAGTGGCAAGTTGCACGGTTCTGATGCCGCAGGCAACGAGACATTGGACCAGTCGTTCCAAGGTGACGAGGCAAACATGAAAAAACTCAGAGAAAAGAGGAAAATGAGAAACCAAAGAAGAAGAATGAGAATCGAGAATCAATTGGAAAAGCTATCTGCCCAAAGCCTGCAGGAAATGGTCCAGAAAGCCATGTGGATACAAATGGGTCAGTCTCCCGATGCATCGCTCATGGATAAACTGCGTGCTGAGTCCCTGATGACCGACGATGCAGAGAAGAAGCAGATGCTCGAAGACATGGAGTTTCGTGAGTGGCAGAGAGAGCAGAGACTCAAGGAATGGGAGAAATACAAGCAGAAGGCTGAAAAGCGAATGCAGAAGAACCCCAACACATACAAACTCGACGCGTTGCACATAAATCCAGAGTCAATCATGCCGGTCGGCCCCATGAGGAAGAAAGGTGACAAAAAACTCGAGACATTCACTTTCATGCCATCGGAGGAGCCAAGAATGAAGCCCAAACAGCCTCCTAGTGTTGTCATTGAGCTACCTGACGCAAAGGCAGATCCAAAGTTTATAGATTTCATCTCTAGATCAAATTCTTTGTCAAGGTCAGACTCTTTGAAACTGGATCCAAAAGATGACAAGAAAGTCGTCACATTATAACTTTTTAACACACACTGTTTTAAATAAATCATATTATAATATAGTACATCTATAAAAACCAACTAAATCTAGAATTGGAGGAATTTCAACTTCAAATCCCGCCAGGCCAAATCAAGAAAAGAAAATTCTTTTGAAAACAAAACAGTATAGTATAAGTCTATAATAATCCATCAGAGACTACCGACATATCTACAAAGGATAAAATTTGATAAAATGGAAATGCAGTTTTGGAGACGAATAGTATCTGATACCACGATCATTCTAGTTTATATTAATGAAAATTATCATCTAATGCGGCGCTGCCAGTATAAAATTTTACACAATTCATAAAACAAGGGAAAGTCATTTCTATATTGATCTAGCGCTATAGATGGAACTGTATTGTAAATATTTTTTTATTTGGAAAGAAGATACCTATATAAGGGAAAATCTATTAGATAGAAAGAGAACTTGATCATTCTCTGGTTAATATAATGATGTGAAGTCATATTTAGTCTCAAAACGCATAACATAGAGTAGTCGGAATATTGATTTTGGAAAAATTCACTCGTCAGCATTTGAAATATCCCATATTCCGCAAATTACTCCAATATAAGTGTTTTAGTCCTAAATTTTGTGTCCAATTCCAATAGATATTTTTCGTAAGATATGTGTTTTCTTCTTTGCCCATCATCATAGGCCTAATGAGCATAATGCGGCTGTTTATGTCAAATCGTTCAAACTAGTATCCTCTTATTTTCCAAAAATTCAAAATAGATGGTTGGCCAAATTTTTGTTAATATTCGACATGCATGAAGTCACAGCATACCAAAAACATGGTGATTCATGTAAGTTCCTGATAATTCTGACACGAATTTTCTCGAAATAAAGAAAACAAAGGAGCCTGTGCCACCACGGAACGCGAGCGCAATAAATAACGGAATCAAAACTTGCGACCGATTATCCCTCTAAAAAAATAAAAAAAAATTGACCGTTTCTAAAACCAAGTTTACAAAAGACGGCACTTTTTTTGAATGTACCGCCGTGGTGGACCACGTAGAGGGGGAAGGGGATCTTATCATTCTTCCCATGGGAGATATGCCCCTCAACCTGACGTAGAAACATTCGAAGCAAACTGGTTCGAGAGAATAGATGATTTTGACTCAATGGGTCTTAAACCATTGTTATTGAGGGGTGTCTACAACTATGGCTTCAGAGGCCCGTCAGATATTCAGTCACTCGCCATCAAACCAATCTTAGAGAATCGCTGCGTTATCGCTCAGGCACAATCTGGTACTGGTAAGACTGGTGCTTTCGCTATTGGCATCTTAAATAGAATCAACACATCAGAACGCACTACACAGGCTTTAGTTCTCGCCCCAACAAGAGAACTTGCCACACAGATCTACTATTTCTTTGTTGAAATTGGATCTAAGATGGCTGACCTCAGAGTCGAGCTTTTCAAGGGCGGCAACCGTGTTGCTGATGACCAGGCGAAGGCTCAGGAATGCCCACACATCGCTGTTTCAACACCAGGTCGTGCTCTTGACCTCATCGATAATGGATACCTTCGCTGCGAACATATGGAAATCGCTTGCATTGATGAGGCTGATGAAATGCTTGGTGAGGGCTTCATTGTTCAGATCCAGGAAATCTTCCAATATCTTTCTAAGGACGTTCAGTTCTTGCTTTTCTCTGCTACATTTCCAAATGAAATTCTTTCAATTATAGACGAATTCATGGTGGATCCTGTTCGTATCCTCGTCAAGGCCGAAGCATTGACACTTGAAGGTATCAAGCAGTTCTACGTTGATGTTGAAGCCTCAATTAACAAGTTCCCAACACTCCTCGATATTTATGGCTCACTTTCAATTCAAAAGGCTGTTATTTTCGCAAACTCCAAGGATACAGTCGAATACCTCCAGAAGAATTTCGAAGCTGCCGAGTTCAATATCTCCGCTATTCACGGCGGTATGGAACAAGCCGAGCGTGATAGAATTATGCATCAATTTAGAACAGGCAACACTCGTGCCTTAGTTTCCACAGATCTTTTGGCTCGTGGTATTGATGTCCAGCAGATTACTCTCGTCATCAACTTCGAGTTACCAAATTCCCCAGAAAACTACTTGCATCGTATTGGCCGTTCAGGCAGATATGGTAGAAAGGGTATTGCCATTAACATCTGCGACAACAGTGATTTGGCAACAATTAAAGAGATTGAAAGGATATACCAGACTCAGATCAGCGAACTCCCAGCGGATATCGCCGAACTTGTTAAGGACGCAAACTCTCAGTTCGATAAGAAATAAATACAGCTATCATTGGCTTCGATAAATAAATAAGAATTCTTCTTTTCAGAATTTATTATTCTTTTTTACTTTAACTTCTTTCAAAAATACTCTACAAGTCAATTTGAAGGCCTAATTAAAATATAAAATCAAGGAATTAAAAAATATAACATTTTCAAGCTTTAAACATGGTAAAGACAATATATTGAGCGTAAATGAAAATAGATTCAAAATCTCGGTGGATCTGTTGATTATTGATTAATTTTTTGCTATTATTACAAACAGGAATGGAAAGCTACACTCTATATTACCGCGAATGTTTTTTATCAATAATCAACATATGTTGATCATGAATTTAAATTTAATTTTTCATCAACTTTGTTTTGTAATCGAATTCGTTCAAAATCTGAATTTATGTCATTTAATGGTGCAGGATTTGATTCCCAAGCACCAAATGAAATTGGATCATTATCTCCTCTTTTTGGGTCAGCTGGTAGTCCAAATGTTGCCTTGATATCATTGTTTTCAGAAAGCACAGTCTGAACACCGTTCAGTGAATAATAAATCTTCTGAGGAACAGATGTTTCTAATGAGCTCATGGAAAAATTTAAAGACAAAGGGGCTTCCTAAATTAAACAAGGGATATGTCAACTTTTGATACCTTTACATGTCAAATTTTCATATGACTGTTAATTGTCAAATTAATTATAATCTGCAACATGAGACAAAATAGCTTGATTCGGCGCCTTCTAATTGAGTTCGTTCGTTGGATTAAATATTGTTGGCTGGGGTTGAATAAAAATATAGTTCATGGTGTTGATATCCATGAATCAAATGATAGGTTTATTAATGTGCGCTTCATTGGTAAGATTTGCTAACTCCTTTTTGTTACATTTTCTTCGTTTTTAAATCAATATTTATAATATATTTAGAGATGTTTCAAACTTGAAAATCTGAATTCAATAATCGTCATGTAAAATATAGAATTGAATGGATTTTTGCTATGTAAAGAATATAATTCATCATATTATGTCTGACTAAATTTCTGCTATGTAAACAAAATAATTCATCTTATTTTGTCATGTATAAAATAATTGAATGTTTCTGACTAAATTTCTGCTATGTAAAGAATATAATTGGAATTATTTTGACATGTAAAATACGTTTTTTTGAAAAGAAATGACATGTAAATGCTATCAAAAAATACTGCCGTGTAAATGTAAATATTTGAAATCTTGGCAAATTTCAATATGACTTCTAAGGAAGCTATTGATGCCTCAAATCACAAGATACTGAGCGAGAGCATCACTAGCTTCCACAGTTACCTACTGAAGTACATTGGTCAGCTTAATTCTCAGGCAAGTCAAGAGCAAATTTTAAAATATATCGACTATTTTAAAGAAGCATTAACAATTACACCTCATCTTGTTGGTAGCCTCGGTGACCAGATCCTTATTTGCTTCTATATGCTTATAGTTCCTACAATGGATATCGAAATCCGAGAAAACGCGTGGAAAGTTATATTAAACATCCTTAAAATATGCATATTTTACAATTTCAAGCTGTTATCATGGCCGCAAATATTCCAAATATGCTTTCTTTTGCCAGGGGACAAAGTTAAGTTCGAATATCCAGTTATCAAAGTCGACCAGTGCGTCCAAGCTACACCGGAAGACCTACAGTGCGAAATTCTCCAGTTAATTCAGCTTATTGACCCAAAATCGCCAACAAAATTTCTTCGCACTTGGTTTACGTTTTTAGTCCAACACATTATCCCAAACATCTTCAAATACTTAGCGTCGAAAAGCCGCATCATTCGACGCGTTTCTGGCGAATTTCTTCGCCTAATTTCAAATACTGTTTCATTACATAACGATTTATGGCCTTTCATTTGTAACACACCAGACACAGACCCAATAGATTGCATGAAAAACCTCATCCAGCACTCATTTGACGCTTTTGATGATCTCGAACAATTCAATGAAGCGCAAATCTTCCACAAATTCATCACAACGGCATTTCCCATTGTTATTAAGTGCAGGAAGACATTTGACAACATTCCAGAAGACTTCGAACAAAACGTTGATAAATTTGCGCTTGAAATTGGCATGTTATTGCGTATGAAAATACCATTAAACGAGCTTCTTTCGTGGTTTGACTGCACATTTGATCCAGAACTTGACAGGTTTCTTCAAGTTTTGCTAAATTCTAAATTGAACATTCAACAGCTGTTTCACGTCATTTTATTCTACATTTACGGCGCAATGATTCAATACATGTACAAATTAGAAGTTTTATATGACTCTCACGCTCCACTTCCTCAGATTCTTTCACCATTATTCGAATTAATGATGACATTTCGCTGTTTGTTCGATTTCGGCATCAAACAACCACAGCTGCGACAGTCTTGTGAGCCACTTCCTCAGATGCTTATGACTCTGCGTTTTAAGACCAAGACTCCTCTCGCATTATCAATCTTCGCTATGTCTATCTTCGACTCGCAGAAAATCGACATCCAGACCATCAACCGCAACTTCCAGTCTATGGCTAATCCAGGTACAGGCCACAGAAACATTTTGGATTCATTATGTCACTTTCTGCAATTTTTTGCAGTCCAATTCGCATTAGTATTAGGTAAGTTTTTCGGCTCCGTCCATCCTAGTTTCTTCAGCCCCATCCAGCTTAACGCTCTTGCATTTGAGCGCGAGAACGTCAAGCTTTTCAAGAACTCCAGCGTTGAGCACCAGCTTATGCTCTTCTACAACATGCCTCCGGATGGTTGGGACGAGCGACTTGCTACCACATTTCTCACAGACTTCCTGACAGTCGCTGACAACTACACCGGATTTGAGTCCAGCTGCAAAGTCATCCAAGCGCTGAACATGGTCTCCGGTCCCGCCCAACTGCTCCCTGTTCACAGAGCAATCGCGTCTCGTCTTCTTAACCTTCAGGACCAAATTTCATCAGAGAAGATCGAGTCAGTTTTCTCAGTTGTTAAAAGTGTCTATGGTCTTCCAGATTTCATGCGAATAACAGACTCTAAGACAGACCTTCAGCTTGTGAAAATGCTTCTTCGCTTCATCTCATTGTCTTCAGACAGAGTTTTCCACGACGTTGCGAGGTTCTCCATTGACGAGATCTTGCTCGGCCACCCATTCTTCTTCTTGCTCATCCCTGCGTTAGTTGTCACTATTCTGAGCCCTTCTAAGACATATCCCACAGTTTTGGAGGAATCTCGGTACACAATTCCAGAAAACTTTCAGCGATATTTGAGCTTGCTTACTACTGTCATCCTTCTTCCTCAACCGAAGCACGACTTCATGTCTTTCTACGAGAGCATCGTCTCAACAGACTTCATGTATAGAGTCAGGAGTTTCTACACGAAATGTAGTGTTGGATCTAACTGCCTGAACATCATTAAGGACGTAATAATCAAAGGCTGCTCTTGTGAGTCTTTCACCGCCGATTTCATCTTCTGCATTTTGATCAAACAGATCCTCATTGATCACGAAGTCAGCGACAATCTTATCGCTATCATCTGCAGCTTCATTGCCATGTCAGACCCTTCTCCTCTCGTTGTCCGCCTTTTCTGCATCATCCCATTCCTGAAATCGCACGCTCTGAAGCGTCCAACAGTCATTGGCGACTTGATCACGCAGCTAAAGTCTTTCTTCACTCACTGCTCAGTCAACCACGAGATATACTCGCACGCTCTGCAAGCGATTTCAGACTACATCATCATCAACATGTGCACGAGCGAGCGAGAAAACCTCATTGACAAGTATTATGTCAATAAAGAAGACGAATTTCTTGACAGCATCACAGTTGTCGAGTCGCGGTACTTGATGAAACGCATCGGGAAAGACAGGTCTATCAGTCTTCCACTTCGTGACAGCCACTTGTTCAACCAAGTATCTAAAGAAGAATACCTCTCTTTTGGACAACGTGTTGAAGACAAGTTCGACATATTCACGCGAAGCATCCAGAATGGCGACAGCCACTTCGTCATGCAGACGGAGACAGACTCATCTTCTTTGCTTGAAGAACTAGTCATGTGTGCTCACTCCAAATATGGCCTTGGTCAGGCTCCTAAGGTCTACTCGCCGACAAACTTAGTCAACGTCTCAGTCTTCTTCAGGTCGAAAGAATCAGTCAACAGCTTTCTCGACACCAGCGACAGCTTCCGTAGTTTCCTGAAATCCCTGGGAAGTCCGATTGATAGTAACGAGATTCGGTGGACTACCACTCGTCTCGATGTTCACTTCCAGGTTGCTGCACTTATGGGAGACAGCAAAGAAATCCTGTCTAACAAAATCGCTATTGCGTGGAACGAGACATCAGTCCAGCTTCTTAAGAGTGACTTGAAGATGAATGACTTGGCTGTTTTGATCCGTGTCAAGCCAGTACGTAACGGTCTTGTTTCTGTAAGCACAGTCCCCTGCGACATCGTTGGTCCAATCGGAAGCGATCTTCTTGTACCATGCAACATCTTGTCTGCACTTGTTCAATGGACAGTTTTCACTGTTGCAGGAATCCTTCGCTCTAAGAACGAAAAGAACCTCACCTACAAATCTAAGCATTGATTTTACTATTTTGTTATATATATATATATTATATTAAATGTTTGTAATTTTATTATTGATATATATATTAAATATTTCGTTATCTATAGGTATGTTAAATCGATAACAGTTCCTGGAAAAGCGATCAATGATTGTAGGAATGTTCGAGAAGTAATTACAATATCAGATGTTTTTGAAAACAGATCCGCACGATAGACTCGCTCAAATTCGAAAGTAAAAATTTAAATGTTTAATACTCAATTTATATGTATATATCGCCGCCATGATGGATCTTCAGTGTACCATGCTAGGGATATCTCTCTAAATATGTGTGTATTCTCAAAAGTAAATTTTGATAGCGCACAAAAGTTTTATCTCGAATTCGATGCTTTTTATAATGATGAATTAAATAAGGTATTCCCAGATAAATTCCCTCTTCTATTACCTAAATATTTATTCTATATACGAAGGAATTTAATGTCAAAATATAATGACTTATTGGATAAGCACATCAACAAAATGTATTCCAGCTTTCATTCAAACATGAAGAAAATTCAAAATTATGAAGAACAACTTGAACAGAAAAATTCATATCCATGTTTAACTTTCTATTACGCGAGCCGCATCGACAGTCTTAAGAATAGAAAATCAAACGATATTTGGACAGTCATTACAGATTGAACAAAAAATAACTAAAATATCTTTTAAATAACTAAACTAGCGAGGAGCAGGCTGGAATCGAACCGAGTGTTTATTCTAACTGTTGTTTTTTCAAGTACCATTGCTGGCGAAAACAACCATATTTCAGGTTATAAAGTTTTCTTCTTTTCCAAACTTTTTTTTGTTTTTTGAAAAAATTGGTGTGTTTCTTGTAGGTATTTTGAAGTTAGGGGGATCTATATCAGGTGATTTTATAGAGTCAGCATCATGATTCGAATGATTTTGATTCTCATTTTGGCATGTTATAGTTGAATTTTGAGATGCGGTTTGACCGCTACTATTATTGTCTTGACTTGTAGTCATTGGCGTTGCAGGTGGAGGGGACAGAATGAACTACGGTAAGTCTGGAAGTGGAGGTGGTCAGGTATGTATAGTTCTGAGTTTCGCTCATTTCGCTGCAACATCCTTAGATTCTTCTGATTCGAGACGTTGTTCAGCAGATGTGAGTTGGCCTCTGCTGACCGCAAAGACCATGTCCATCTTCATGAGGAGTTTGTTGACATAGCTTTGTAATTCCTCGATGGTCAAGTTTACTGCTTTTCGAATTGCTGATTTTGATCGACGTGTGCTACTAATAAATATTCTGGTTTCGTGTTAATTCCAACTTCTGAAAACTCTTGATTAACTTCGTTAAAATTGTATGTGCTGTAGAGAGACGTGATCGTGTGGAATAGAGTCCTAATGAGTTCAGTGTCTTGGTAGATAACTGGTAGGAACTCTTCTGTGAATTGAACTTTTTGTTAATCAGTGAACGCGATGATCAGACTATATGCGTTTGGATCTTGAATCTCCTCGTCTGTATCTTCTGAGTAGCTGATTGGAACATGTTCAGCATCAAAGCTAAATTCGATAAAATTCGTATTGTTGATGTACTGTCTATTTATAGTAATTAGAATTAAATATTATATATCAAAATTATTTTAGAACAAATTTAATAGGAAAAATCATTAAAAAAGAATATTTGGAGAACACTAGTACAATTAAAACTATACTAAAACAAAAGATTAAAAAAAGAAAAAATCTACGAGGGGCAGGCCGGAATCGAACCGACTACCCAGGGATCTGCAATCCCTTGCTCTACCGGTGAGCTACTACCCCATTTACGTTATATAATTTAAATGTCATAATCTTATGAAATATATCTATTCAAATAATATTGAATATTAATACGATTATTTTTGGTTCAATTAAAAAAGCAATAATGCATATATCAAATATAGATCATTATTTTGCAAATTTGCCATTACACACGTAATTTTTCGAACAATTCGTAGTAATTTTGATAATAAAACATTGCATATTGATCAAAACATTCATGCCAAGTGATTGCAAATCTACCAGTACACCTTTCTTAATAATAAATTTCAAACAATACAAACATTTTATTAAAATCAAATATTAATTAACTAATTTTTTCTTACCCCTCTTCTTCTTTTTAGATCTTATTGACATTCTTTCCTGCTCCATCGATTTAAGAATCGAATTTAAAGGATGTTCCTGATCATCAGCGACAATCTTCGCAACAACCTTCGATGTTTCTTCTGCTTCTGCATCTTCAGCGTCTTCTTTATCCTTCTCGAGCTTTGCCTGAAGCCTGTGTGCCTCTTCAATCACTTGTTTAAGCTGGTCTTTCGCCACTCCAAGTTTTAGTTTAGCATCAGTGAGTTTCCCGAAAGCTTCGTTGCGCGCCTTTTCGTATTTAAGCTCTGTGCTGTTCATCCTCTCTGTCGCCTGGTTCGCCTGGTTCGTTTCCTTGGACAAATTGCGGTGAAGGTCCTGCTGCTCTTTCTCGAACTTGATTTTTAGTGATACATAATCATTGGACTTTGAAGCTGCTTTGTTCTTCAGATCTTCGAGGATATCTGTCTTCTCGTTCAATATATGGGTTTGCTGTGCGATTTCCTTCTTGTACATTTCGTCTGTCTCTTTCAGTATTACCCTCATTCTCTCCAATTCCGCTCTCGATTCTGCCAAATTCTTTTGTTCAACGTCTAAGTCTGCGTGGAGGTTGGATAAATGCTTCTCATCTTTCTGGAGTTCTTGTATCTTGCATTTGGCAATTTCTGGCACTCGGGCTTCGATATCTAGTTTATGCTGATTCAAACATTTCGTCAATGAGTCAAGTGCTGTGTAGGAAAAGTCATTGTAGGCCAAGTCTATTTCAGTGAGATTCATGCAATGCGAAATTGTGTTAATAAATTCATAAGCAGATTGATCTCTTAGTTCATTGTCCCTGAAATAGACTTCTGATATCTTATCATTTGACATTAGAGCTTTGGCGATTGATATTCCGCCTTCATTACCAATTACGTTCGATGATATATTGATAGTCTCAAGATATTTGTTTTTCAGGATTATTTCTGCAATTGCCTTAGCTCCACTATCGCGAATACCACAGTCAGATAGCTCCAAATGCCTTATTGATTCATTTAAGATCAAATAATCTTTAATTTGAGCGATTCCTTCATCTTTAAGTGGGTTTCCTGATAAAACAAGCTTCTTTAGGTACTTTATCGAACGAATAAACATTTCTAACGCATAAAGAGAATCGTGTCCGATTCCATTTCTCGTTAAATTCAATGATTCAAGCTGGCATCCTTGTAACATTATCGATTCTAAACTCTTCAAGAACGGTCCATTCAATTGATTATCTGATAAATCAATATTACGAAGATTTGTAGCTGATAAAATTCGATTACAGAGTAATCTAGAAATATTGGACGTTATATTATTTTTTGAGAGTATAAGTGTTTCAAGGTTACCAAAGCTTCCTTCTTTAAGCATTGCTTCAATACCTTTTGATCCAAGATCATTCGATGAAATGTTTAAGCAAAGAAGACTGTCATTTTTAGTTAAGCTAAGACCAATCAATCTGGCTCCCTCAGAAGTAATGCTGCAAAGCGAAACATTAATTTCTCCCAAAATTTTATTTTGCACTAAACACCTCGCAAGACCTTTAGATCCTTCAGTGTCAAGTCTATTTCTGTTTGTGCCATCAATAGCGCTTAAATTTATCGAATATAAATGATTATTATTTTGAAGAGCTGAAAATATAGCTTTTGTGCCTGTAATATTAATACCTGTTGATCGAAGGTCTAAAACTATGAGGTTTGGATCTTTTTCTAAGTAGTTAGCAATAGAAATAGCTCCTGTTTCTTGAAGGAGATTTAAAGATAAATCTAAAACGAGATATTGTGTTCCAATGAGTAATCTTGTAAATAAATCCATGCACGTTGATGAAAATCCGAATTTGGCGAAGCTTAGTATTTTGTTTTTCACATTTGATTGAAATTGTTCGACAAATTTGTCTTCTGCAGCATCTAATTGCTGAATTTCGAGCTCTTCGCACTTAATTCTGTATAATTGTCTAATGCATTTTTCCGGAAAACCGAAATAATTCAGTGATCTTGTTAATGGCGAAGCATAATTACTGCGAACCGGTGGAAGAGTGCACGCAGCAGTATGTGGACGAGAACCCTTGTGCGAAACGACGATTCTTTGTATCTTGGAATCAATCGTTCGTCGCTTAGAGTCTGTGAGAAATCGCTTCGTTTTTTTTTATTGTGAACGTTTTTTTTTTACATTGATTAAAGTAAAAACTCATGAAAAATTAAATATAGACATTTGATATAATAGAAATTCTATATTTTATGCCAAAATGGTTTTCTCGATTTAAAAAAGGTGCGGACACTAAAAATCCGACATTTGTCAAAAATTCACCAAGTTAAGACTTCGTGGTGGTTTTTAAAAGTCTTTATAAAAAGTAAGACTAAATCTACCATTTCACCCAGTTAATTTTTTGTTTTTATTCGCACTATACCTACCAGGTATTTATCTGGAAACACATTCAAGTATCATTGCTCTAGTCTAGATGCAAGAAATACCTGGTCTAGAGAAAGGTGCGGTCACCTGGTCTTCCAAATTAAGGCTATAGATGCAGTAGGACCATAAGAGTCACATATAAAAGCTTTAAGTTATTAAGGAGCAGCAAAGTCGAAATCACAAAACAATGCCTTGATTACAGCATTGATGGCAGAGCAAAATTCATCATCAATGAATGCACGCAATATTTCAAACCAGATGAATCCACAATGAATTCATTATTTATCGCTGTACGAATTGATAATGTTGCAGCTATTGTGAAGTTGGTTAATCTTGGCGCAAATTTAGAAACAAAAAATAACCGTGGCGAAACTCCATTATTTATAGCTGCATATTTTGATAGAGTTAAATCAATAGAAAAGCTGGTCGAGCTTGGTGCTAATATCGAAGTTTCAATAGCTAGAGGTGAAACTCCTTTGTTTGTTGCTACATACCAAAATAATATTCAATCAATCGCAAAGTTAATCGAGCTTGGTGCAAACATAAATGCTGCTATTGATTGGAAAGAGACTTCATTGTTTGTTGCTACAGGTCTCAATCATATTGAAGCTCTCACAAAGTTAGTTGAGCTTGGGGCGAATATTGAAGCAAAAGATGAAACTGGCGCGACGCCATTATTCGCTGCCACAATGAAGAATAAAGTTGAAGCAATTGAAATGTTAATCGAACTTGGTGCAAATAAAGATGCTACTGATTATTCCCAAGAAACTGCCTTATTTTCTGCTGCAAGTTTCAATCATATTGAAGCCATTACAAAGTTGGTTGAGCTTTGGTTAAAAATTGAAGCAAAAAACTCTCGTGGCGAGACCCCAATATTCAAAGCTGCAGAAGAAGGCTGTATCGAAGCTATCGAAAAGTTGATTGAGCTTGGTGCAAATATAGAAGCAACAGATGTTGATGGCAATACTCCATTAATTTTAGCTGCAAGAAGAAATAATATAGAGGTGATCGAAAAGTTGGTTGAACTAGGAGCTGACACTGAAGTAACAAATAATGATAATCCTGAAGCAATGTATAATTAATTGAGCTTGGTGCAACTTTCGAAGTATCAGATAATTATGAAGAAGAAGAAGATAGTTAACTCGGTGCAAAAATTCCATGATATTTTCAATTTTTTGTGAATGAAAAGTATTGTTTATCCTATCGGCCTGAAAATAGTAATTAAATGCTAAGAATATCATGAAATCCAACATCAGAAAAAATAAATTCTATGTAAACACAAAGACAGTGCACCTCTTGATATATTGAGGGAGCACCATGATGAACAATATGATGGCAAAAAATATTATCAATGTGCCAATTGTCCTGTAATTCAATATAACAATAAGATTTACGTTTTTTCCAGTTCCTTTTATGAATTATCATATAGTGCAATGAGCATTTTATCCAATGGTATTAAAGCTCTGCATTCATCATGTTTCTTTGAAAAATGATCGAAAACAGGTAATGGTGGTGCGGTTTTTTTTAAAGTGTGCCAGTTCTATCATTCGACATCGGTTCTGTGCAACAAATATTTCATCGACAAAGAGCGGAATGTATTCAGCTATTAATTTATTGAATAATAACGAAAATGATAAAAATATAATTATTGAAAGTTCTGTTTCTAATTGCAATAAAACGAATAATATGCGGAATTTTTGCATCAAATATTACGAAAAATGAACTTGTTTATTATCCAGGTTTTAAAATGAAAAATGTTAAAGATGTCGCGATAATGAATTATACGAATGTTGAAGGAAGTTTTCTTGATAATAGATGCAATATTGTCAAACATTCACAAGGTCGTGATGACTTTGGAACAATTTGTTCACAGGATGATGTGGTTGTGGAAGAATGCACTGTTCTTGGCCCATATGATGCAGGGAAACCTTTCTCACAATGCGACCCTGGTGGTGCAAATCTCAATATTATCAATTGCAATGTCGATAAAATGGAAGTCAAATCAACAATCGGTGGCACAATCATCACAAGAGGTAATAAGATCACAAGCAAACTGAATGCTCTTTCAGAAATAAAATTAAATTGCGTTGCAATTCTTCCAAAAAATAAAAGAATCAAAAATGAAGAATCAGTAAAAGTATTAACTCTTCTTATGATGTTGTTTTGTTATCAGCGTTAAATGTTATTGATCAGTATCACCTAATGTAATAACGTGCATTTAAATCAATAGAGTTATCAAACAAAATGAAGGATATTGCAGCGAAAATTGAATTCAAACCATACAATTGCATTAAAACCGAAATATTGCTGTGACAATAGTTTATGTCTACAATTACCCTCCTTTTCCAAATCTGTTTTTATTTTTATTTTTGGCGATATTTTGTGTCGCTGATTTATATAGAGTATATTTTTCAAATTTAATTTGAATTTTTTCCATTGAATCAAATAGTAATACTTAGAAAAGGTTAACACAAATTCATACAGTATACTAGTTGAGCTATGAAATTGATTTCTCAAACTCAGCAAAAAATTCTTCCAAAAATCGGAAAACCTTCAGAAGGGAGGAAATGAATGATAATAATTTAATTAATTCTCAAAAATTAAAAGAAAAAAATTCTTAGACGTAAATATGCATTTTATAAGGTTTTATTGCTATTTAGGAGCAATTAACATATTATTGAATCATGATTAAAAAATCCAAAAATATAAAAAGTTAGTCGTTATTAAATTTATTATTGCATTATAGTGTTATTTGGGATCAGACAATATATTGTTAATAATATTATTAATCTTTAATTTTTCAAAATTTAGTCGCCTATATGCATATTTTTATATATTATTGCTTTTTAAAAGCAATGGAATATTATTATAACATGAAAAATAAAAAATGTATCAATGATGTGAAGTAAAATCATTAAAAATCATGATTGCAGTCCTGTTCCACCTAGCACTGATAAAACATGCAGTATTCGATGTAGATGGCACTATTCTTGATACAGAAGGTATCTTTGAAATAGCAGTTACACACATCACACAACGTCATTTTACTCCTGAGTTTAAGGAAAAGATTTCCAATAAAACAAAGCTAGATTTAGGAAAAGGTATCATGGAGTATTACAATATATCTGGAAACCCAGTAGAATTCATGCGCCAACTTGATGATCTACATGCGAAAATGATGGAGAATGTACCTTTCATGCCTGGAGTAGAGGATTTGATTAACAAATTATATGACATGAATGTTAAGCTTGCAATTGCTACAAACGCACCAAGATTTTTAATAGAAGCTAAATTGTTCAAACATCCAGATATATTCAGTAAATTTAGTGTTCTTTCAACCAGAAGTGATATTAAAAACAAAAAACCTGATCCAGAAATTTACCAGTTAACTATGAAGCGTTTCAACGCAACAGATCCTTCCGAATTTTTAGTTTTTGAAGATACAGTTAAAGGTGTCAGAGCTGCTATGACAGCTGGAATGAAATGCATTTTGATTCCCTATAAAAACTACAAATACCAAGAAGAATTAGAAAAATTCGGAGTTACACCAACAAAGATTATTAACTCATTTAATGAGTTTAATGTTGAAGATTTCGAATTCCAATAAATGTTTAATTTTTTGAGAAGAGATTAAAATCTTTCTTCATTTAATTTTAAATATTTCATGCGTTTTACGGGCGCGCAAGCACGCATGAAAATATTATAAAATTGTCCAATCATATGATTATTTTCATTTTAAAACGATAGTTTTTTTGAATTGAAAATAATCGTTGTTATTTTCTATATTATTCAATTTTGAGCGTTTAAAATCAATCATTCGAAATATCATAAATAAAAATATATAGTTGTTTTAATATAGTTTTGCTTTCATCATCGTTTTTGGATAAACTTTTTGAAAACATTATCAAAAATCCAGCATTAACCTTAAATATAAAATCCAACAAATAAGGTTATTCCAACAACATTATATATTTATTCCAATATCAAATGCTTTTATTTTTATCATCAATTTCAAAGATATCAATTAGAAAGTAGTATATGAAGTGTGATATATAGGTTTACTTAAAATTCTTCAGTGTAGGGCTCGTTTCTCCGTTCCTCTCCCTCC
>MRSU01008542.1:0-27113 GCA_008369845.1 Trichomonas gallinae
TTAATGGTCACTATGTGCTCATTCTATATTATTAATTTACAGAATTTTTAGTTGTATTTTTCTGCCGGACAACCTTTCAAATTACATTTATGTGTCACAAATATGTATTTACGTGTCAAATATCATGATTTACGTGTCAATTGCCAGCTGAAGTCAAAAATTTACATGGAAGAAGAACAACCAGAATATTCCCATATTCTTAGTTGGAAAGATACAGGAAAAACGCACGAATTTGTCATTGAAAATGCTGTTGTCTTCAGAACTACAGTTTTAAAGACATTCAACTACTTTCTAAATTTCATCATCGAATCGATTAACAATACATCAAAATTTAAATGTAGACTTATCATTTTAGAACAAAATGAAGAAAAATTTAATAGAGAAATTGATCTTACTTTCGAAAATTTTACAAAACGCAAAATATTCACAAAATATCAGCCAGAAAAACAGATTAAAATAGTGATAAAGAATATTATGTTCGAAACAGCAGAAAAACCCATTACCAATATAGTACAATCTGATTCACCATCAAGTTCACAACAATATTCCTATAAACCATCACCAAGTTCACATCAATTTTCTAATAAACCATCACCAAGCTTACTATTGAAGAAATTGTCATTTATAAATTTAGGGACCAAATTCTGAATGGTTCAATATCAGTGATGATGCACAGCTTGTAAAAGTTGAGGATCCGGATAAAGATATGGAGTGCAAGCAAAGCACTTATGCATTGTTTTATGAATTGGATAAATAGCTTCGCATTAAACATATAAATAAAATTTGTAAGTATAATATTCTCACATGCAATATTTTAATTATAGATAATGGGAGATAATCATGCAAGTTACAGAAAAGCATTCATCATAAATAATTTTAAAAAACATCAATCATGAAATATAACATAAAAACATTTAATACGTTTGATAAAAACATACAATATACAATGCTAATATTATTTTGTTCCATTTCCGACTAATTGCAACACGAATGATTCTCTCGCGTCTTCATTAACAATTTCTACGCTTTCTTCGAATTGTGCGCAAAAAGAAGGAGAGAATTCAAGAACTAACTCACAGATTGATAATGGATTTATAGAAACATGTCGAATGAACTCGAAAACGGACTCCTTGACATGTGATTTCTTGATACACTTCAAAGACAGCTGAAGCTTTCTTCCTGTCAAGTTTGAAACTTGAATTTCTGTTGTTTTGGTATTTTTCAATTTGCAGACACCAAAATCAACTACACTTGTGCTTACAATGAATGTTGTGGGTTTAATGACAGATTCTATGCCATAAACCACAGGAATATTGATTATTCCTGTTTGTGAAATTATATCGATTGAAGAGTTCATTATTTTCTTTGATGTTACTGTTATCTTGAATTCTCCGTATCCTTCAATGTATCCATCATCATTTGAAAGGCAAATAACATCCTGATACTTTGTTTCAAAATAAATTTTGTGAGATGTTGTGTTAATGAGAGTTATAACACCTGGTGAGTGTGTATTCATAGTCAAAGTTGTTGGTGATGCAATGATTTCTGTAACCTTTGATGCTTTTTTCGCAATAAGAGAAATTTTGTTAACAAAAACAAGGTCTTTAAACTGTTTGTTGAACACTTTGCGATCAAGATTCAAAATTTTCTTTTGAACATTGTTTATTTCTGACTTAAAATCTGTGAAAACTTGAGCAAAAAATGAATCTGGATTTAATAATGCGTAAATTTGCCTAATCACTTCATCACCAGTATATAGCACAATAGGTATTACTGTTTCTTCTGAAAGATCTGAAGAAACAATCAAAGTGAATATTTTGGAAGAATTTGGTTCAATTATTAAAGTAGGCTGGCTAATTTGGATATCAAGTGATGAATTATCATTTACTGCTGTTATTACAGCAAACATATTTCGATCACCATCATTACAAACTTCAACTTTGCTTAAATATTTGTTTTTTCCTGAGTAAACAAGCTCAAATGAATCATTACACACAACACTAGAGCTTCCTCTATATGCAATGACGGGGATTTCCTTTGTTTCGGCTCCAATTGCAACAATTCTAGAGAAACTGATATCAGATGGAATTCTCGAACAATTAACAATAAACTCACTGGAAGGATCAATCTGGTTAGGAAAATCAAGCCATTTTGGGCCTTTTACTGTAAAGTTTCCGTTGCTTTTTATTTGAATTGGAAAAGAATTTTGCTCTTTCAAAGAAAATATCAACATTTTTGGTGTAATCGTGATTTCTGAGGCCAATTCTTCGATTTCAGTGCGTTTTCTCAGGTTAATTAAATCAATTGTTAATAATTCTTTGATTTTTTCGCATTTGACGGCTAAAATTGCTTTATCTATTCTATTAGAGTCAATTGTCATGTCTATCCTGGAAGATTCCTTTGGAGGAAGCTCTAAAACATTTTTCTGCAATTTTATTTCTTTTGTAAGTGATTTCATTTGTATTTGTATTGTTTTATTGGTTTTATTCGATATAATATTGTGCTTTTTGTCATAGTTGACAGCTGAATCTTGCGATTTTCCTGTAATAATTAAAGTTACATCAGAAAGCTCAACTGTTTGAGAATATTCACCTGGTGATGATGGATTGAATGATATGATGAAAATATTTGATACAAATGAAGCAGAAAATGGAGAATCAAGCAAAAGATTTTTAACATCTTTGCTTTGGATCTTTAATTCTTTATAAAACGTTGTGTTTGTTGCAACAGTTCCAAAATTAAGTGTCATTATTGCCTTTGAAGTACTAATATACAAATATCTCGAAACATTGAATCCAAAGTTGTGACAAACGATTGTTATTTCGGGGTCTTTGTCTATTTCGTACCTTTTGTCGTATTCAATTGAGATATCTGACTTTGATGAAGGAGGAACTTCAATTAAATTTGTAGAAAGTTTGAATGCAGAACTGTTCGAAGAAATTATAAATTTGCAGTTTTCTGAGTAATGCCTATTGGTTATTGTGAATGAATTTCGAATTTTCGTAGGATATTTAAAAGCCCAACATGAATCTGATTGATCTGGTATTAAAATTGGCGGATCATCGCATATTCCGTAGACAGGGATTTCAAAATTGCCAATGTTTTGGCATTTTATTTTCGAATTAAAATGTCCTGCATTTTTTGGCTGAAAAGTTACCAAAACGACTGAAGATTCGCCTGATTTAACAACTAATGTGGGAGGTTGTAATGCAAATTCAGACGAATTCGTTAAAGAAAGCATAATCGAATGATCAAATTGGCTTGAATTTGTTATTATAATCTTTTTAGTCGTCTGTGTAAATGGAAAAAACGGACCAAATCTTATTGATCGTGGAAAAAATGAAATATTTTCTATATCTTCAGATTTTGATATCAAATTATTTTTGCTGAAAGAAGTAGAAACTCCTTCATCCAGAAATAATGAACTCCCATGTGATTTCAGCAAGTCGTCACTGAGTGAATTCATTATTTCTTTATTTTGAAGATTTTTAGAAAATTTTGACAAAATGACGTTTAAAAAAATATTTTACATGTCAAATCTACCAAGGAATCATTTTTTGAAGTTATGATTAATACATTATAAACTGAAAATAACCCAAACAGTCAATAATTTTTCTACTGACTTTATTGTCATAACACATACATGTCTTTGTCATAAAAAAAAAATATTTTTATCTAGAGAATTCCTTTTTTTCAGCAATGTTTTTGATGATGGATATGCAATCTATATTCCATTAGAAAATTGCCTGTGTAAAGTTATTATTATATTTTTTGCAAAAATATTTTAGTTTTTGAGTACATTATAATGGAAAATGTCAATCCATTGATATGTAGAATAGTTTAATGATAGAATTATAGAAGTTAATAAATAATATTTCATAAATAACTTAATTAACAGAACAACAATGCTATGCATCATATCCTGGCTTATAGTGAATATCCAAATCAGACAAAGGTGTTTTCAAGATTGTTGACATAATTTTTCTCGAATTTTCAACAAACTCATTATCAAACTTTGGTATATCCTGAAGTAATGCTGATAAAATGGTTAAAGATGTTCCAAATCTTCCTAGCATCATTATTAAATGGAACGATAAATCTCCACCTGAAACACATGGTGAGATGATACCATTGTTATGGTGAAGTCCATAAATAAAGAATTTTCCATCAAATTTGAGTTTTTGCGCAAAGTTGAAAAATTTAATTATCGATTTTCCATTAGTAAATCCTCCTTCGGGGAACAGTACTAATGGCTGATGATTGTCGCGGGCCATTTTTAAAGCTTGATTTATACTTATTCGCGTTCCTTTATAAATCGATGTTCCACTGATGACTTTACCAAAAAGAGGGAAAAATGACTTGCAAACAACCTTATCGTTGGAAACTGGGAACGCAAATAAAGGTGAATACATGTATTGATACCAAAAAAGACTAATATATGATATACAATTGCTAATAATGATATCGCCTTCACAAGGCCTCGGAATTTCCTCTTCTTCGAAATAATTTTCAATCAATGCTGTTGGTTTAATATTTGTATGAATTTCACCGAATAAAATTAACATAACTTTAAATAGAGTGAACGATGATATCCTATTTAGTGCTCTCTGAATGCTTTTGCTAGGGATGAGTGTTGATATAACAAAATTTATAAAAGATATGGAGAAAACGACAACAAATATAGGCGCTACAATCATTGATAGGATAGATTGTATAAAAAATAAGACCCAGCTGCCCCTTCTAGGAATTTTATTAAATGGATCATTCCTTAAATCCATTTTTAATAGAAATGAATGTTTACAATTGCATTATCATATGAATATGCATATTTATATGTTTTCCTTATTCTATGATATTATTGATTAGGTATTTTATCAAAATATATTGAGAATTTAAATTTAATAATTGCAATGATAAACATGACAAGCACTTCCATTCCTCATATTAATAATTAGAGTTTGTACATCAAAAGCATTATTGCTCAAAAAATTAATTTATGAATCAACAAGCACGAAACATAAGAAATTTTAGCTATATATGTCATAAACCACTCAAAATTGGCCTATGTCAATACACATCTACTAACATTTATCACAAATTTAATGAATTCATAATGTTAATATTCAATATCTATTAGCGTAGGTGATTAGAAATGAATTATCCTAGTGTACTATATATTCTAATAGCACGAGGCAATGATAATAAACCACGTTATTTCTCACGCAAACGCAACGATTATCTTTATCTATTCATTCAAAAGGATTTCCTAGCACCAAAACAGGGTGTAATATATCACAAACTTGGTTTGTATGAATGTATTACATAGATGAAAATCCAGGTTATGATTTCTTTCCAATATTGCAAAGAAATAGCGTCAGTTTTTGTATATCGAAAATCCTTTGGTAAATTGAGCTGAAAAATAGGGATGTACCATATTCAATTATTGAGATATTTACAAATCCCTAAAAATTGAGTCAAAAATTTTGTCAAATGAATTCACTTTTATAAAAGTCAAATGTTTTTTGGCTCACGTAGTGGTTTTAGCGGTATGAATGAACATAACTACGTCGATATTTCATGTTTGCGCAATACCACCACTGAACTAAAGAATCCAACTATCGAAAGTGCCACCGGTTTTGAATAGTTGGAATGAAATCTTCGAAATTCTTTGGGGAGGACTCAATGAAAACAATACTAAGGAAATATACTTGCGACTTAAACATTATATATAGATCAATCAAAATTATCCATACTATTCATTATCAAAGCTTTATTAAAATTATCACTCTGTTCTGAAAAACTAGTCAATCAGATTGCCACCATCATCACAAATATCATGATAGACTACGAACCAAGTTTTAGGTTCTATAGATTTATGAATGATAGATTTAATAACAAACCTAAAAGAAGATCTCGGAAACGATTTATTATCTGGTTATGGAAATAGAGATAGAAATGGTAATGATAGAGAAAGAGATAGGCCAGGTTCAATTTGGAAAATTATTGAAACAGACGATCTTGATGCATTTAAAGAATTGTATGAAACAGAAAAGGAAAAGAAAGGTTACAACATCGGGTTTCAAATTGAAATTGAAGGCAATGACTATGGCTTCGATATTCCTGCTTATACAATTTATTGTGGCTCAATCAAAATCTATAAGTATCTGAAATTGATGGGTGCAAGGATTATCCAAAATTGTATAGAAAAATTTGCAATTTGCGGAGGAAATTTGGAAATCATCCAAGATTTACACTTGGAAGGTGTTAATTTTTCCAAAACGTTTCAACTAGCAATAAGATTACACCGTAATGATATTGCTAACTGGATCTTTGAAACACAAACAGGCGATTTGATATTTTCTCCAAGAGACGCATTGAACCATTTTAACTTTAAAATGTATTTCTTTGCACTCAACAATGAAGTGTCCGTGCCCTATGCAAGATTATAATTTTTAGACAAGTGTATTGACTGGAGTGAGCTCGAAAAGGTGAAATACGCATGGGATATCCTTTCTGAATCCGAGTGCAGAGAATTTCTTATTCGAGGTGACAATACGTTGCAAATTCCTATCAGAAACAATGATCTGGAAATTGTCAAGTTTTTAGTAGAAGTTGGAGTTCCATATAAAAACATTCGTATGCACTGCGATGAAAATGATTGTACAAAATACTTAATAGATTTGTACAATTCAACATTATCGAAATAAAAATTATATTCTCTAGAAATTAATTAGATTATCTGTTTTATTTCAAGTATGCTTCGAAGTAGGTATATTTGCACCTAGCATAGCCGATTGATCAAAGAATTATAACAATAAAAACCATTTCCTTTGTATTTGTTTAGTTAATCGATGAGTTTACCAATCATTTAATTAAGTGTTATATGCATCAACTCAAGCGAAAGAACATAAGCCGCATTTTGCGTTGCCAAATTTGTTTAACGCACGTGATCATTGAAGTCAATTTATCTCACAGTGTGACTTCAAATATTCAGTAACTTTCATATAAATATATAGGATACTTATATATAATAATATTATACTATTAGATAAATGGACAAATACTTAAGCATATGCTGCAAACTGCTGCTTAATGATCCCATATATTTCATTTCCTATCAGTGATGATTTTCTAAACATTCGAACCAAATTAGAGAATTACACACAAATATTTGAAAGGTACACATAAACTAGAATACACTTATATAAGAATAAACCATTAAACATTGATTTTATTTTTCATTGATATATTTTTAATCATAAACAATATAAACTGCTCGTCTATTCTATTTCTAACCATCTGGGACATCAAATATAGCAAAAAACAATCTATTCTTAAGATTTTCTCGTTCAAAATTCAAAAATGTTGAAATAAAGAAGTGAAACTCTCAGATTTCACCAACTTCGTACTTCATCTTATTATGATTCATAAGTAAATACTAAAAATTTAGAAATAGCATGATTTCAAAATAAGAAATTTGATCGAATTAAATAATAGATGGCTGGTTAGATGTGTTGATTGGTGGTGATGGTGGAGGGATCATACCTGGTGGTGTTTGCTTAGGTGGGGATTGAGCAGTGCCAACATATGCTGGATTTTCTTTTCTCATCATATTATTCTTCTCTTGTTGGTCCTTGAAGTTTTGGTTGTGAACGGCCTGGTTAGCTTCCATCTGCTTGTGCTGTTCCATCAAATTTCGTCTTCTCTGAATGGCAGCTTCTTTTGCTTCAAGGCGTTTCTTCTCGTCATCTTCTTCTGGTTTTTTGTTATGGTCTGCTTCTTGGAAGGCTTTTTCTTCATCATCGACTAATTGAATTTTAAGGCGCACGTAGCCTGGCACATGGTGATTCTTCTCATCGCAGAGGCGATACCACTGATTTGTCCAACGGCCGTCAGTAAATTGAAGTAGAGGAATAGCAACTTCACCCATCTTATCGGAAGCAACGATATCGTGGTCACAGATTTCGACAACGAGGTCGTCTGATATTTCCACGTTAGCTTTAACGATCCTTTCTTTCCATTGTGGGTTTAAAGTGCGCGGAATATAGCTTGTTTTTCCGATCTTCTTTTTACCGACGCGGACAACAGCAAGTGGATCAGCCCATCCATTGATATCAGATGGAGCAAGCGATCTCGCTTCAATAACTTCTATTACTAATGTTTTTGGATCTTCCACAATAAAAATTGAATTTTAAGGTTAGAAATTTTGACATTTTGTTTACGATTATTTTCGATTCAAAAATTATCGTTTTTTGAATTTTCACGCCCGTATTATAAGGTTTAAAATTATGTATTGTAAAGTGTCAAAAATATGACATTTGTCGAATAAACTCGATTTTTGGCAAAAATTTAACTTTTTTGACATTTTATTTTGATGAGCGATAATCAAAATAAGAAAACGGAGTTTGATAACATCAATGGCTTTGAAGCAAAAGAGGAGCGAACTGTTCTTCAGTTTGCTGAAGACATTGAGAAATTTCTCAAAAAACATGCAGAAAATAAAATTTCACCAAAAAGGAACTTGATTGCGGTAAAGAATGCGCTTGAAAGATGCAATTTACCTCTAACATCGATTGTTTTTCAACAAGAAGTTAAAAAACAACTTGCTAACGGTTCTGATGAATCAATTGAACTCGAAATCTCTCCACCAGTATCAATTACTATTGCAGAACTCCGCACTTTACATGCTCCTGTTAGTTGCCAATGCGATATAGACAAAGAAGTGATAAAAGAATTGAAATCTAAATATACACTAAATTTGCAACAAATTAAAGCTGAGTTAGAAGAAATTTCGGAAAGGCATCGAGAATACAAAAAGAGACGATCGCTAAAACAATTAAATGTTATCGAAGAATTATTCAGAAAAACGATTTAAGCAATTTCTTTTATTGCAACTGATTGTATTTCATGCAATCACAATAATGCTAGTTTCCTCAACCCCTGAATCAATTTTTTTTCATCTTTTTTTCACATATCTTCAGATATTCAAAATGATTCGATAATCAAGCATATTTCATTAATTAAAATACAACTATCGTATCTGTATACCACTAATCCGAAAGAAATCAGAAGATCGAATAGAAAATCTGCTTTTTTCAACGTCACCTCACGTATATGACTCTTTGAAATCATTACACTTAATTAACTCTTACCGGTGAAAATACCTTAATACATATATTTCTTCTACAAGACTAAAAAAAATATATTTTATTTTTCCATTGTATCATATTTCATTTTTATTGAAATAGTCATATTGAATGGTTAAAATAGATCCCATCTGCTTATATGAAAGTTCGATATTCAATGTTTTTTAAGATAAAAAAATATTAAAATTCAAAAAAATCAACAATAAAATTGCATTTTTTACTTACGTTTATTTTCTTTAATTAACTTAGAACTCCATTAAAAGGTATGAAAACAGTTATCTGACACATCCAAATACATTGCTACGGCATAATTCACAATATCCATTATATTATTTCGAACGCAACTGATTCAATCCAGATTTTTCCGAATTATTTTTCACAAAAACACATATTTCAACACTACAAAGCTGTTGGAATATGATACAAATACATTAACAATTCATTTGTTTTGCCTAAATTTCCAATTTATTATTTTCAAGCTTGATTCTTATCCTATTCTACACTTGTTGTAGTTTTCATGTTAAAATACAACCAGAAGTTCCAATAAACAAATATTTTGCATACATTCAAACTATATACTAAGACATACTTGATATAGATTGATTCTCTATCATGATATCAATTTTTAACATCTTTTAGTTACGTAAAATGACTGAAAAGGCTAAAACCTTATCATATAACTTGTATAATTACCTCTTTACTATAGTATATATATCTTGAATTTATTTATATTGTAATTGCTATTTTTTTTATTTCAAACCTCATATTTGAGAGAATTCTTTTATAATAATCATATGACCAGCTTAGTTTGTAAGATTTAAAAAATATTTGAATATCTCCAAAACATTCTTATGAACTTCTTAGATATTAAAAACATAAAACCTATTCCACAGGTAGATAATATGGACAGAATATTAGTCTGAAATCTAGGATAGAAGTAATTTTGCCACGTAAAGTTTATGAGGCAAAGATTAAGTGGTCAAATGACAAAAGAGAAAGAATTAAATGGCAAAAAGAATCCAAAAAGAGTTAGCTGATATCAACAAGATCGCACCAGGTGGCTGCACAGTTGAGCTCGTCAATGATAGCATCAACCACTGGATTGTCAACCTTCCAGGTCCAGCCGGTTCACCATATGAAGGTAAGATGTTGAGATTAGCTGTCGATTTACCAGCCAACTATCCATTCTCAAAGCCAGAAATTTCATTCTCACCAAGTATTTACCATCCAAACGTCGATTCTTCAGATGGAAAGTTTTGCTTGGGTGAAGTCAAGCCAAATACAATGATTCACACAATCGTTTCTAACGTAATCGATATTCTTAAGACACCAAATGTAGCCGATCCTCTTAATGCTGAGGCTGCTGCACTTTATTCGTCCGATATTAATGCATACAACGCAAAGGCTAAGGCTTCCGCTAAATAAATCAGTCTAAAACGGAATTTTAATTTTCTATTTTAAACAGAAATAAGTTTTTTATAATTATCAAACTCAGTTATGAATAAATACTTCAAATAATTGAGCTAACTAAGTAGATATGTCGTGAATATCAGTTTTGTATTTCATTTTATATATCAAATTTCAAAACTTGAAAAGTATTGACTGTAAATATTGGAAATATGCTATAATCCATTTGACTGTTAAAAATCCGCATCAAAAAGATTAGCTTATGCGTATTTAATATTTGGAGTTGATTTTATTAACAAAAATATGAAGTTAAACTAATGCAGATTGAGGTATTTTGGGCAAAAAGTATCAGTGATTTCGTAATAATGTATATAGATAAAAAAATTTAAATAAAAAATAAAATCTATAAATAACTCTATTCATCATCTTCTGGGATAGGAATTTCAGGTTCTTCTCCAATAATCTCTTTCGCTTCTTCATCAAGCTTCTTAGCCTTTTCCTCGTCTTCCTTCGACATTTCTTCGCCCTTCATGTCCTCTTCGTTAAATTCGAGAGCAAGAGGGATCTTAGAAATATCTGTCTGTGGAACTTTGACGGCTGCCTTCTTCGGAGCGAGAAGATTTTTCTCAGTTGCATTAACAGCAATGAACCAAGGGATTCTTCCTCTCTGGAAATCTGTAATGATTCTGATGGCAGCAGCATGTGTATCTGGAATACCGCCTTTTCCGAGTCTTCCAAATCTAATAGCGACTTTATTAATGAGATCGTCTGTAGATGTCCACGGATCGATGCCGTATGTGCGCTGTATGTAGTGTGGTCTGACTTTTGTTAGCAAATAATCGATGTAATGCTCTGGTTCTTTGATTCTCTCTGTTCTTGTGACGCCCTTCAAGACTCTGTCACCATCATTGATATCATCTGGGTAAACGTGTCCTGGGCAGTCGATCAAATAGATCTTCTTCGTAAGAGTAATATATCTCCAAACTTTTGTTTCGCCAGGAATTGGCGCAACAGGGCAAACTTCTTCTCTCCTGAGTGAGTTGATGACGGATGACTTGCCGACGTTCGGGAAACCGACGAATCCGACGCATGTGTGAGCATGATCGGAGTGGAGTACTTGAAACTGCTTCAAAAGAGATGTAAGCTGCTCAAGGCCAAAGCAGATTGTCGTAGACGCTCTGTATGCGATTGTTGGACGCTCGCGAAGTAATCTTCTGACTGCTTTCTCGACAACCCATTTAGGAACAAGGTCGCATTTGTTCAATAGGAAAACAAGGTGCTTGTGTGGAGTCTCTTTGACCATGAAATCTTCCATACGACGTGATCTAGTTCCCATTGGATCACGAGCATCGAGAACTTCAACGATAACATCAGAAGAGTCGATAACTTTGAGAACTTCACTCATGACACGTTTTGTTTGACCCATATCTACATCACCAGTATCCATTTCATCGATTTCACGCTGTTGTTGTGTAACTTTAACGCTGTGGAACTCCTCTTCTTGTTTGGCGGCTTCATCCATTAAAGATTTGAGATCGAATGCTGTGAGTTGTGGTTTGTGGCGTTGTGCTTTCTTTCCGAACGTGCTCGCGAAAGATTCGGCCTGAAGGAGACTAGTCTTCCTCTCCTTTTCCGAATCTTCGACGAGTGTTGTTGGTAATTTGCGGCGATGAAGGACGACAGTGAATGGATCATCCTTCACTTCTTTGTAAGCGTTTTGGAATTGCGCGAGTTCTTCTTGCGTGATTGTTCTTGTGTTGCCGAACCATTTGCGGTCTGGCGCAATGCGTGTGTCAGGACGCTCATGAGATAATTTTCCACTCGAATTGTACATCTTCAGGAGCTTCTCTTTTTTCGCAGAACGCTGGAAATAACGATTCTTTTCCTTAACATTCACTGTTGGAGCCCTGGGTTTGATGTTATTAGACATTTTTTAATTAAAGATTTTGAAAAGCCAAAAAAGACGATAAAAGACACATCCCATTTTTACGCCCGTTTTCTCTTTATTTTTGGAATATATATCAAATAACAAATAGATTTCATTCAGAAAAATTTCTCAAATTTCATTATTCAAAAATTCATAAAAATTATTTTGTTATTTTCAATTTTTAATTCAACCAATGAAAATTTCATGTCCTATATTATCCTATTATATCAATATTTTACTTCTAAAATTTGTTATTTTGAAAAATAAAAATATCAATATTTAGAATATACATCCTTTAATAAATAGATTTCATTCAGAAAAATTCCTCTAATTTCATTATTCAAAAATTCAAAAAAATTATTTAGCCATTTTGGATTTTTAATTTAATATATAAACACTTTGTAACCTAAAATATTCCATTACATTTATATTTTTCTTCTATAGCGAATTTTTAACTAAAAATTTCAATTTTTCAGCAAAAAACAGATTTTTAGTCATTCTAAACTGAATTCTTTCAATATCTATCTCAAAACAAATACATTACACACATTTAAAATATATGTATCCGCTGACAAAATAATACACAAATAAAATATTAAACGAAATTCTGTAATATGATTAAATAGCATGGTAAGACTTCAATACCTTTCGAGTGATGAAGTAATATCAATGCAGATGACTGAATTCAATAAATTTCAGATGCGTAATCGATCATTTCGAAAGTAAGAATTAAAAGTATGCGAACACAAAATGAAAATGGCAACAGAGAAGACACAATCGAAAAGTAATTAGAGGAAAATTTTGATTTGGTTCTAGACAAATATATATTTAGTTATTTAGAACTTCATCAAGTGAACGCGGTCACCCTTCTTGATTGTGAATGGTGTCTTAAGGTACTCGACCATATCCTTGATCTTGGAAGCAGCGGCCTCAACCTGAGCTTCTGTAGCGTTGGCAGCGACATCGAGTGTTGTGGATGTGGCCATGAGGTAATCCTGGGAAATCTCGTTGACTGGAACGACTGGGCCAGCAACCTTGAGAATTCCAGCACCCTGGTTAGCAACGACAACAGCACGCTTGCCCTGGTGTTCACCGCCAACGATGATGACGACTGTGCCGACCTTGAGGGATGCACGTGTTTCAACCGGATTTGCTGCGCATGCTGGCTTAGCGATTGGATCGACTTCTGAAGCAATTGCTGGTCTTGTGAATGAGACACGTGGGATGCCTCTCCATGATGGTCTCTTGAAGTCCTTCTTGGCAACTGGGGAGATGAAAAGCAACTCAGCCATTCTAAAAGGCCAACGATCATATTTTCAATACTTCCTAAATCCGAACAAAATTTTGCCATTTTGTCATTTACACGCCAAATTAATATTTACACGACAAATATTTAAATCACTAAAATTATTTTATATTTAAGTTCTCATTAATATCTATTTCACTTTTTACAATATAACTCTATTGAAAATCTTAGTCTTGGAAAAAATTATTAATATTTTCAACAAATATGAGTAATTCTTACAGTTTAATGAACAAAATTTAACAAATGGCTTAATAGAAGTCTGTCTTGAAAACAAATATACATAAGATTTGCCAAAGCTCCATCAAAAATGGTAGCATGATGCCGAAGAAAACACCACAAATAACAAAGTTGCGATGTGCGTTATCATATACTGCATATGATAGTAAAACTGTTCCGATGAGATGCAGGACTCCTTCTATAAAGCTTAAGTGTGCCACTGTTGTAACGATACCGAATATCAATGTCACGAACAAGCAAACTATGAATATATCTGCGAAGATCAACCAAATTTTCAATTCTTGAGTCGCATCTTTAATAATTGTACAATCGAGAATATTTTCCATTATAGCATTGGTTATAAATGGTGCATTATTAGGTCCATCATTACCGTTCTTGATAGAATTTGAATAATAATTTTTGATAATGTTTGAATTGCCAGTATAATCTGAGTCCAGTGTATAAAGGATGACATTAACTAATATATACATCGATGAAAAAGCAAGAACTCTGAATGGAAAAAGAGTTCTCGATAGTTCTATCATTTGAAATTTAAAACGTCCAATAACCTTTTATTTTTTACATGTCAAAAATAAAATTTATTTGTCATGATTATCATTCGCAATCAAAAAAAATATTTATTTGTCATAAATTTTTTTTACATGTCATAAATCATATTTTAAAAATGATAACAGATGATATGCATAGTTCTATTAACGATATTTTAGGTCTCACTAGGGGTGTGGGATATAGCGAGGAATTGTACTTAACTTTAATGGATTATGGACTTTGGGCGCCTTGTGCTATTGCAACTTTTAATCAATTCTCACAAAACTCACAGAATAAAATAAAACCATTCGATTTGGACCAAAAAATAGGATTTTTGATTAATCATCCGATTAATAAACAATATCTGGAATGTTATTTGCAAGCAAATTCAAATTCATATCTACTACTCTGGGCGTATAGCTTCTCCTGTCATAATTTATTCATTGAACTCGCAAAGAAATACATTAATCCAAGCAAGCCTGAAAATTTTGATACTATATGGGATAAAATCATTGCTCAGAAAATAGAAGGATGCACAAATGCTTGCTTGGAAGATATTATGAAATTTGGTGAATTAATACAATTTTATTTTGGAAGTAATCCAGATTCGAATGATAATCAGTTATTAGACAAATTGAAGAATAGTTTATATCCAGACCCAATGAAAAAGAAATCATCAATAGAAAGAGAATTGATAAAAAAATATATCTCAACACCACTGATCTGGTTTCATGGTATTCACCCACAACCAGATAATAACGATGATGATAAATATGATTTTAATAAAATAGCTGATGATATCGATTATGATGTTAAAGTTAGACACTTTGTTGTGCCAAAGCCTGTAGAAGAACCACCAAAAGTGGAACCAGTTAAAAAGCCAAATCAACAACAGAAGAAAGAATCAGCTAAAAAACCAACAGCTCAGAGTCAGAAAAAGAAAAATCCTCAAAAGAATTCATCAGAAGTTCCAACAAAACAACCCGCCAAAATCGTTAAGGCTCCACCTAAAGCTGTGTCAACACCTAGAGTTAGCTCATCAAAACATACCAGTGAAATTACAATTACTAAAGGAAAGAGTACAGGTCTTTCAATCACAACAAAACCAAAGTCATAGCCACTCGTATATCAGTCCTTAGATTTACAAATTTTGAAATATAATTTAATTCAATTGGAAAAAAGCTATATTTTTAAGGATAGTCCAAAGATATTTGAAAAGGGAGTTATATATTGTGAGTTTATAGGATTTAATTCAAATTTCTCCAAAAAACGAAGAATATCTCATTCTTATAAACTCAAGTTTGTTTGTGTATAATGATTGTTAATATGTTATATTGAATCACTGTTGATATTGTAAATATTCATATAACAAATTACCGAATAGTTAACATTATTTCCCATTGTAAAAAATTATTTTGCAATCATGTCTGTCCTTTATTGTTTAGACTTTATAGGTATTAGAAGTTTATTTGGATGCATTTTAACTATATTACTATGAGAATCAATTAAAGAATTTCCAAAAATTTCATAAAAAATCATAAAAAATCTTATGAAAACATAAATGTAAAAATCCTATTTATTTTCAAAAAAAAAGACGAAAATTTGCTCAAATTTTTTACAAAAATTAAAACTATACGAGAATATTGATATAAAGATCCAAAATTTCAACAAAAATTAATGATTTGATTTTTAAATTTTTTGACAAAAAAAAATTGATAACGTTCATCGACAAATGAGTTGGGTTCTTAAGCAAGCTTTTCCTGTTAACAAGTTTACAGTGTTCAAGGTGCACGGAAAGGACCTGTATCTCGCTAATGAGGATAATATTATTCGTCAATGGTCTTTAATTACACATAAAATCAGCGGAATGTATACAGGACATGAAGGTCCTGTTACGGGAATAGAATGCCTCGAAGATTTAGACGCTTTAGCAACTACTTCTACAGATGGAAGACTATATTTATGGTCGAATAATAAGATTGCAACAAAATTTTTAAACAGACAACGAAAATCAGACACGTTCGGATCACCTCTATATTGTTTATGCTATTATCCATACAAAGAAACACTCTACGTAGGAGGAAACAGCGAAATTTTATTATTTAGAGTTAGGTACGATATGCTTCAAAGATCACTTGACAAAAATGCAGCTGAAGATATATCAGAAATAAAGCCGTTCCAAAGAATCAAATTACATTCAGATATAATTCACAAAATATTAATTGCAAATGATAAGCTTATTACTGTTGCTCATGATCATACGATAGGTATTACAAGGCTCGATTCACCAACAGTCAATAAATTGATCAGACTTAAATTAAATCAATCGATTTCTTCGATAGTTTATGATACGATTCAGCAAGTTTTACTTGTTGGAGCTTTGGATGGGAAGCTATATATCATCTCTAGAGACGGTTTAATCCTTCAGGGATTTGATATTTTCCCTGGTTCAAGTATTATCTCATTAACACAAGATTATCAGGCGAATATGATATGGGCGCTGTCAGCTCAAGGCACTATCAAGCTTCTTGACAGAAATAATCCACTTGTTGATCTCACTGATTTCTTTGATACGCTAAAAGAGCGCCCAATCATAGGAATCACGAATTATTTCTACTTTGGTGTCCATTTCGATACCCAAACTGCTATAATGTACTTATTTTTGAATGAACATTATGTTCTTGGATTTGCTTACGAACCAATGGCTTCCAGAGTCACCCTAACGATGCCTTATGCAATGCAGGCTCTTTGCCTCGTTAATTTCGTTCCTTTGCCGAGACCTTTGATTCAGATCACGAATACAAAGAAAGGATCAGTAACAGTAACAGAAGCAGTCAAAGAAGGAAGGTATATCATTGGAGGAGGCCAAAGAACGTTTTCTATCTACCTTCAAGAATCTAAATTCAAATTCCAAAAAATCAAAGATTTCCCGACGAAATCGAAAATCACGGCTATACGCACGCATCCAGACTTTTTCGCATTCGGTGACACAAACGGAAACGTTTACACGATTCAGACAACAACGATGAGAACAGCTCATTCTGCAGCACCTGTTAACGGGTCAATTACTTCACTGCAGTTTGTTGGCAGCTTCATCCTTGCAACAACACTCAATGGTTCATGGCACATGTTAACGTTAACCGAGTTCCCAGACCCATCAGAAGAGAAGAGAACAAGATTAATGGCTCACAACGGATCAATCAATGATTCCGTTTTCGCAAAGAAAACAGGTTATTTACTGACAGCTGGAAGCGACGGACTCGTTAAGAGTTGGTGTGTTGGCACTGATCTCAAGCGTCTCGCAAGTTTGCCTTCAGTCTTCTTGACAGGAACGAGCAACGTAATGAGAGAAAGCGCAGTTTCCGATATGCGAGAATTCGGCGAAGTCACAAACATAAGACTCCACGATGATGGCGAAAGAATCATCACTGCTCACAGCGACAGGCAGATACGCGTCTGGACTGGCGAAATAGAGCTCCTCGAATGTCTCGTGACAATACCATGCGGATGGTGCGCAATCACTGCGATGGAACTCGATGGAAATAACGTAATTGTTGGCCTCGACGATAAAACTTTGAGAGCTTTCGATGTAGAAGACGGAAGAATAACGAGAACATTCATAGGCCACAAAGACACGATATGCGCTATTTCTGTTGGCGAAGGCCTGGACTACATAGCCTCAAGCAGCTGGGATGGAGCTGTCAAACTATGGAGCAGAACAGAAGAAAAACCTCCGCCACCTCCAGCGCAAATTTCTGTCAGGCCTATTTCGTCAGCGAGGCGCGAAAGAGAAGCCAAAAGCGCTCTATCGCCAATACGTCCAAGGCCTGTTGTTTCTGTATCGCCAGCTGTTTCGCTCTATGAAAGGAGAAAGCAGGAAATCGAAAGAAGAAGGAGAAGAGAAAGAGCGGAAATCGAAGCCAGCAGGAAGACGCCATTATACAAGGATATCAAAGCACTTTCAAAACTTATTCAAGAACTTTTATAAATTTTTGTTTGTTTGTCATATTATTAAAAATAATTATGAAAATTCGGAATAATGTAAGTTATGTGTTGATTTAAAATGTTCATTAGTTTTTAAAGTTAAATCAAATGTGAATTACGATATAAAAACAATTTTTAAATTAACAAAATAATTAAATTATGAATAAATGCCATTCAATATATCATTATATTCTTTTTGTCTCTCCTCGAGAACCTTCTTTAATTGACTGTGTTCTTCTGTTAATTCCTTTATCTTAATATCTGCTTCATCGATTTGCCTCTGTAAATCTTCTGGATTTTCCTTCATTGGACTTGATAGCAGCGAAGAAAACTGTTTTGAAGCTGTTTGTTGAGATACTGATACTGTATTATCTTTTGGCTGATTTTGGAAGTCGTTGAATAGTTTATCTTTTTCTTCTTGGAGCTTTTCTTGATGCTGGTCATATCCTTCGCATATTGCCTGATATTCTGCTACGTTTGCTTTGAGTTTTGCAATTTCATCAGATTTTTCAAGTATTTTTGCGCTTAATTCATTGCGAATACTAATTAAATTATCGTATTTCATTACATTCATATTGTTTTTTATGTTATTTATTTTGTTATTGACTGTTGAAAAATTTTCTTCAGCCAAATTAACTTGTTTTAATAAAATTTCTTTCTGAACTGGTGAATTTATGGCTTGGCTGAGCATTTGGATCAGCAATCTCTGTCTTTTGTTGATCTCCTGAAGCTCAACAATTTTCGTCATTAAATTAATAAACGGCAACTTTTCATTTTTTATTTTTGATCCTAATATCATAATTAGAAGCCACTATATATATGGTTTAAATATTTAATGTTTAAACCAAGAAATATACAAAGGATGATGAGATACATGATGATAAAATTAAAAATGATTCTCGATGATTTCTTCATTCATAAAAATCATTACATGAATGTTATTTTCGAAACATGTTACAGAAGACTCATATCAATTTATATGGAAGTTTATTATACTTTATGATATGGCCGGTTTGAATGAAGTATTGATGAAATTTCACAACAGTGAATTATTATATGTTTCACGAGAAAACATCATATCGAGAAATTCTTCCAATTTTTGGTATATGACATTTTATAACATATACACATATCCTACAGCAAGTACTATATTTGTTATTTATATCAAATATAAATAATGATAACTTAGATATCTGATTATTTTCAATATTACAATTATTAATCATAATAATGCTTATCATCTATATTAAAGTCAATTCTACATTATGTTGAAGGCATTGCGCTTTTTCATTATTTAACCAAATCAAAATAATAAAATCAATTTATTGAGTCTATAGAATGAATATAAAAATATTGTTGTAAATAAGAAAATATTTGATATAGAGGCATTATTAGAACTATTGAACTTCATTGACGATATAATATTTAAGTTGTATTATAAAATATTGAATTTGAATTATTTTTAATAGAGAAATAGTTCTGTTTGATGGTGAATATAACAGATTATTTGTCCTTTTTGCTCTAAACTCAATCTTCAAAATGAAGACAAAATTTTGCAAAAAAATTGAAAAAGTTTGGTTGATTTTTATATAGGTTAAAGAAAAAAAAAAATGAATCGTGTAACACATATGAAAAAAGTGAAAAGCACGATGCGATTCTATAAGACGTCATTCGGTTATCATCCCCCGTATCTGATTTTATGTGATCCGAATTTCATTTTCGCTGCTCTTGATACAAAAATTAATCTTAAAGACAGATTTACAGAAATACTAAAAGATCAGCACTACCTCAAGGTCACTGAATGCGGTTTAGCAGAAGTTTCGTCAATGAAAGACAAAAATTTACAATCAACAGTAACATTCTGTAAAAAACAATGCCAGCTCTTTAAATGCAATAGCCACAAGCTAAAATCACCGCGCGACTGTATTTTAGACAATCTTAAGCATGGATTTCAAGGAATTGTTTGTACCCAAGATGCATCTCTGCGTAAAGAGATTTTAAAGCTCTACCCGAAGATACCTGTGTTCTACGTAGACGAAGGACTCCAAATTATGAATCCACCGAAGAAACTCAAAGAAAGTGTGATAGCTGAACTCGAAACTAAGTATGGAACAAAGAATGAAGAAGAGCCAGCCCAATAATTGTTTTTGTATTATTATAGAGAAAAAATAATAAAGAACTATTGAAATTTTTTATTTAATAACAAGAATTACCAATAGTTATATGGTAAAAAGTAAAAGTATACTGATCTAGATTATGGTGTTATTCATATATCCTAAAATTATTGATTAATTAAAATTTTTGGTAATAATTCTAAACATTATATTTCCTTGGTATCTTGAATGGGCTTCCAACCATATCAAAATCAATACTAGAGAAAGAATGCCTTTCATCATCCATTATTGATTTTAATGCTGCAGCTGCGCGATCATTGATTGTATATAAGCGATCAAGTTCCGCAGCGAGTGTGGCTTCTGTAGACCTTAATTCGTCTGTGTGTCTGTAAATTGAATCTGATTTCGAAAGAGATGACATTGTCGACTCGTTTTCGTAGTCTATGTTTATGTTGGCTGCTGCAAGTGATGTTTGCATTCTTTGGATGTCTGTATTAAACCTTGTAATCAATTGTGTGCATCTCTTATTATTTTCTTTTCTTATATCAACTAATGACTGGTATTTTCTCTCATGTAGTGATGTTTCGACTTCAATTTGGCGTTTTTCGCGTTCAATTGCCTTTTTGACTGTATTAATATGTTTAGAGAAGAACTTATCTCTTTTCTGTACTTCGTCCGCAATCTTCTTTTTAGATAGTTCGAAGAATTGTTCTTGTCTCTTTAATGAGAGTTGAATTTCATTTATTATATTTGAGTATTTGTCTTTTTGGAAAGCAACATCTTGTTTGTACTTTTCTACATCGTATTCTAATGTCTCAATCATATTTTGAAGAGCTCTCTTCTTAGATTTAATTTCTGAATTTCTGTTAGATTGTCTAGAAATAATTTCTAGCGTATTTGACATCATTGTTCCTTGGCTTCTCAGATAATCTGACTTTAGATTTGAAATTTCTATTTCTTTTTCTAATTGAATTATCATATTGTGGCTTTCTCTCCATTTCTGGACCTGTTCATCCTTTTCATTGGCTGTGGATGTTATCTCGATGTACTGCTTTTCAAGCTGGTTCTTTAATTGTTCTTCTTCTTGTTTTTGAATTTGTAATTGTTCTTCGAGAACGAAATCCAGCTTTTTTTGCTGTTCTTGGATAGAATCTTTGATTTTTGAAAGTTCTCCGTTGTATCTTTGCCTGCGTTCTTCAATTTGAACATTAAGCATTGTTAAAAATTTTTCATAATCGTTAAGTTGATTTTGTAGCTTCGCAAACTCCGTGTCATCGACATTGCGGGAAAGTGAGTGATCCATTGATATAGACAGAGAAATATCATCGCCTTTCAGATCATCAAGATTCAATGACATATTTATTTTATTTGTCACTTTTATTATATACTGACATGTAAAGTGTCAAATTTTTATTTTTATTGACATTTTCATATGATAACTAAATATAGACAAATACAACAATATAATATTGGTTTGCGCTTCAAGTAAAGGCAATCATGAAGCCATCAATCTCTATTTCTGGAATAAATCAAAATACAAGATATAAATAAACCAATACAGCATTAGTTTAGATTTTATGATTCTTCATATTATTGTTATTATGAAACTGGCAAATACACTCTGACAATTCCTAGATAAGATGGAATCATAAAATCTAGAGTTAACAATAACATGTTGCTTCGATTCAGGAACTAATCGACCATAATATATCAAATATTCGAAAGAAATCAATATTTTTTTTCTTATCTTTGACATAAATCTTTTTGCTTCTATTTTTAAAATAATGAATAAAAACAAAAAAATTATAGAAGAATGAAAACGTAAACTGGTAGATATTTGTAATCATGCATGAGAACTCAGCATGTGGTTTGAATACAGTCATCAAGAGATTTTGCTTTGATGCCTGATGCTATGAGCTTTAGACGAATAGTTTTGTCATCGACGATGACACTTCAGCAAACCAGGCTGCGGCAGCCAATGAATGCGTTGTTGCCAATTTGTTTAACGCTACGTGGGATGTTGATGTAGCCTTCAAACGCTTTGTTGCCAATCGTTGTAAGTATTACATTAGATTGTAGATTCAGCCGATGAACGCACTCTCTGCAATAGACTCCACTGTATAAGCCAGTGCAAAAACGCTTGATGGTGATGCTGGTGGATAAACAATCATTGATGTCTTGCCACGGCAATGCATTGCACCACTGTCGCTAACGAAATTGACGCTACTAAACTCGCTAAGCTTAGAGAATTTTACGCATCTATCAAAGACTCCATAAGCGAATGATATGATGCTGAGAAGAGTCAGTGATGTTGAAGAAAGACAATGAAACACAATCTTTAAAGCACTGGTTGCCAATCTCAACAATGTTATCTGGAAGATTGAAAGAGCTGATGTTTGTGTTCATGAATGACTGGCTGCTAAGAACAGTTAAACTGTCTGATAAGTTAACATTTTGCAGAGATACGCAGCCTTTGAATGTTCCTGTTGGAATTCGTGAAAATGAAAATTTTTGTAAATCGACGTTGACTAATCCACTTGTTTCGAAGCAGAATGAACCAAATTCCACGATTTGACTTGAAAAATTAAAGGACTCAAGAGAAGGCAAACCAGCAAAAACCTGGTCACCGAGTGTGATGTTGCATGTTGTATCAAATATAATTTCTGAGATTTGTTTTGAGTATTTAAATCAGTAGTTTTCGATGGTTAAAGGCTTAATAGTTGATGTTAAACGAATTGATTTGAGATTTGGACATAAAGCAAAGAATGATTCGCCAATGAAAGTTAAGCTATTTCCAAAAACAATTGGTTGACTGATGCCTGTTTGATAAAAAGCATATTTTCCGATGCTGATAATATTAGGGAAATCAAAAATCTTTGTTAAAGATGTGCTTCCATTAAACGCAGATTCTTCAAAGTATTCAAGCATCGATGTTCCATTGCAAACAATAGAAACTAACTGATTTAGACCAATAAAACATCTCATTTTGATTGTTTTAACTGTAGATGGGAAAACTATTTCTGTTTTATCAGGTTTTCCAAAGTATTGTGAAATTGCTGTGTGGAATTCGAATATATGTTAAACCCGAACGCGCGAAGCAATAAGCATAAATAGTTGTTATTTCAGGCGGCAAAGTAATCTGTGTTAATGACATAGCACCAGCAAAGCATCCTTCTCCTATAAATGTGACTGTATCAGGAAGTGAAAATAAGCCTATTATTTCTCTATTACGTTAAAAAACTTCCTTTTCCGTCGGTGATGAAATTCTCGTTGTCTTGGTCAAAAGAAATAGACGTAACTTTATAATTCCATTGGAATAATGATCCAATAATTGTCGCAACATTCGGAGGGATAGTAATACTAGTTATATATGTGCCCAAAAAGAGAAATGAAGTCAATGTTGAAACTTGACAGCATGGTTGAAAAATCAAGGAGGAAAGAGAACTACAGGATTCGAAAACAGCTTCTTCAAACGTTGTGGCGGATGATGGTATTGTAACTGATAAGAGGCCTGTGTAAGAAAATGCTCGATCATTTATCGTTGTGATTCCTTAAGGGAGAGATAAAACGGATAATTTGGAACAGCCAGAAAAGCTATATTTTCCGATGATTTTCAAAAGTGAGCATTCTGATAAATCCACAGACTCCAATTTTATACATTTGGAGAATATATAGTCACCAATTGATTTTATCTGCGGATTAGAATCAAAAGAAAAGGAAACTAAAGAATTTGTAACAGCTTGGAAGCAATAGTCGTCTTTGGTGCCATATATAGTCTCAGTGGATGACTTGATGACGATATATAAGCTTTTATCAGAAACATGTCGAAGCCCTTTATTGTTGTTCTGATTCTCATTAAGTATATCAAGAAGAATAACACTTTTTTATTCAATAATATCACTAAAAGACTGAAAATATGTTAAATCAATTATAAATTTATCCATATTATGAAAAAAATTAATTCAAAAAAATATAAATCATATTTTTATCATAGAGCTATAAGTAATAATATAAACTATTCATAAATATGTATTTTTGAATAGCAAATTGGAATAATATGAAAGATTGAAAATTTTCAATTTAGAATAACAATTTTATTACTTAATATGGGGTTTCTATTATAGACAAAGACCAGTTTTTACAATTTATATAAGATAGATAGTATTTAACATCTAATATTAATCAACATATAATTTTCCAGTGACAACTGGTTCTGCACCACCAAGCAATGTGTGGAGGACATTCTTACTATACCAAATAGTAGCGCCATTGCCTTCAAGCTCAAAAGTATCCAAACCAAATTTTTCGAGCAAAGTTGGCGAATTAGAGAAAAGATTTGTGCCGATGCCGAGTCTATCTCTAGAGATAGTGAATCCAGCAGCATGCAGAATTGTTGGATAAATGTCGAAATTCGTGGCATTTCTGTATGTTGTCCTGTTCAAGCCAGGTTTAAGGCCTGTGTTTAGAAAAGCGTTGTAAACTCTTTTCTCTATTACGTTTGCTATATCGCCTGATCTATATAGGTGGTCTCCGTATATAATAATGACTGTGTCTTTATACCAGTTCTGTTTCTTCGCCCAGCCGAGGAAGTCTTTAACTCTATTATCAGAGCATCTATATGATCTAAAGTGTCTGTCTTCATCTTCAGGGCAGTCAGGACAGACTCTTCCTGGCTGGTGGGAGTCTATTGTCATGTAGTGGGCGAAGAATGGCTTACCTTTGCCTAGTGATTTGTTGATGTTAGCCATGAATATCGGCATCATCACTCTATCGTATGCCCAGCCTGCATTCGTTGGATTCGACGTCACGTCTTTGCACTTGTGGTAATCGAAGACTGAACCGATACCGTAGTCGTAGTACGTTGTTGGATAAGTGACTGTTATGATGTATCCGAGCTGGTCAAGTATATCAGTCAGACAGTTATAGTTGACGTAATAATCAGAGGGATTTGAGCCGGTTTTTCCTGAGTTTCTTCCGAAGAAAGGAATGGAACAGAGGGTGCCTAACGTGGAAGATGTAGTGAGCCTTGTGTATTTAGTCTGTTGGAGGCCACCAAGAGTGCCTTTCCATTTGTGTGTGAAATGTATAACATCATCTTCGAAAATCAAATTTTCTAGGTTTGGAATTCGCGAAAAATCATTTTTTCCACCAACTTTTTTAGACGACAAACCATTATCCATGCTTTCCATCTGGTACATTATGATGTTTTTAAATTTTTCGGGCAATTTTATGACATCAAGAGTTGGAAATATTGCATTCTCGCTAAACCAATCATCATTAGTTACTGCATCTGGCTTAACAACAGTAAACAGAATTCGTGATATTGCTAAGAAGTAAAATAACGAAATCAATCTGATCGAATATTTTGGAAGTCTCTTATGTATGCCTACAAGTATAGGAACGAATAGTAGACACATAAGTATGTTGTTATACGAATATCTTCCGAGAAAATCGAAGATTAACATTGAATTTCCTTTGTATTCACCGGCTTGACGCATCATTAGAACTAGCTCACTGATTTCAATAGTTCCTGACATAACATACACCTCCTTGATGAAAGTTATACCAAGTCCCATCAAATAACATAATAAATATGTTTCGCCGACCTTAAAAGCACTTATTCGCCTTTGTTGATCAGACAAATATTCAACATCTTGTATTTCATGTTTTTCATAGATGTAAAGAATAATAGCTGCTAATGCCCAACCGAAAATCAAATAAAATATCGAGAAATTGTCTTCTGTGAATGCGAAAAGGTATATTTGTGGTGCAATAGTTGAAACCCACCATGCTATTGATACGAAACAAATCAGAATGAACTTGGGATATTCCAAAAATGATCTATTTCGTCGAATGATGAGATAAATGATTGAAACAAGGATCGGAACTGTGTGGTAAACGAGAAAATTACCCAGTCCATGCTCATCAAACATAGACACTTGAATAGTATAAATTCGCGTTACCACCATATTTGAGCTTTTTTTTGTAAAAAAAATATATCTTGATTTTTAGTAGAAATTAAGCAATTGCAACAGGAAATATATATAATTATGCAAAATTCATGTCATTAGAACGTCTTCAATTGAATTTTGAATCCATTCAAAAAAGAAATTATCATATGATCGATATATACATTTTTATAATGTTAAAACGTTGCTTGCACGCCCGTAAATTTTTGAGTCGGCATGAGAAACTAATAAACAAGTTTAGTAAAATGATTTATTCAATTTTAATTGTTCTTTTGCCAACATTAAAAGTGACATATATTTGGCAAAATTCAAAAATTCACGTGAATTTTGCTGCATCTTGATAATTAGATTTATGATGGATGCAAATAATGGGGAAAAAGTGCGAACGCATGATTCCGTCTCGTTTGAGTTAAGTCATTTTAAGGGTCCGCTCCGCGACCAAATAGCGGTCTCAATTTTTGAATGCGGTATTGAAAATTATCGTTTTGCCCAGAA
>MRSU01008547.1:0-14993 GCA_008369845.1 Trichomonas gallinae
ACATAAACAAATTTGAAAGCACTCAGAAAGTTGTTCTAAGGCTATTCAATTGTACCTTGGCTATTGTGCCCTCGGTAATTTGGATTGTGATATAACGTCTTTTTGGTCATTTTGCGTCCCAAACTCCATTTCATTTTGCTTCATATAATGAATTTATTTATCCATTCGGTGACTTCTGCCCACAAGCTCTTTATATGTATAGAAAAAATGAATTCTTTTGAAGATGATAATTATTAAAAAACAAGCTATAGATATTGGTAGATGAGTTGTGAAAACGAGAAATAACGATCTTCTAAATGTGTAATACTTCAAACCTTGTATATACAAAATCTGTATTTCAATGTACTACCTGGAAACAAGACATAATATTTTGGTGGATGAGATGTGAAAAACGAGAAATAAAGACTTGTAATGTGGATATTGTATTAATCATTAAAATAAGAAAATTAATTATTTGTCAATAAATATGTTTACATGTCAGAAAATTGTGGATTTTCAATAAGTGTAAAAAAACGATTTTTGAGGGACATAGAAAATAATCGTTGTGATTTGAATTTTTGAATGATATTAATGACACATCATATTCGTGTCTTTTGGTGGATATTTTTGAATATTTTTTGATTTGCTCACAAAAATCTTTGTTGATGTTTTTCATGCTGCAATATGATAAAGGCTTATTTCGAATCATGGATATTTTGTCAGTTTTTCTAAAACATGAGTGCTAAGAAGAGAGCTTGTCATTTTGATGAATCTGTGCTTCAATCTATAAGAAGTAAGCGTGTTTCCCCGGCTCTAAGTCTCCCTTCTTCAGCTACATACGATTTACAAATGTGCGAAGAATTCATTATTTTTGGAAATGCCCTTGAGCCACCAAACCCTAATGTTCTTAAGGCTAACCAACAAACTAAAGCAAATCTGTATAATCCGCGAATCCTACTTAAATTTCCTGCAACTGGTATATCTCGAACACAACAAGAATACGAGCAAATCTGTCAATTCTGCTTTCCAAACGGTGCCAAGTCTGTGGCATCCACGAAAACTAAGGGAATTATACAGACTGCCTTTCCTTTCTTCTTAAATAACATGACTCAAACGATTTACGGGTACTGCGTGATAATGGTTCCTCCAAAATCACAAAGACCGTTTTTCTCATCAAATTACTCCTCAGAATTTCCATTTGCAATCTGCTTATTGTCGAAAACAAAACTTCTCGCGCCATGTGCTGAATTCGTGACTTTTCTTGCCCAATACGTAAGTGCGAAAGAAAAACTGTTAGATTTACCGCCATACGAATCAAAAACGCCGTCAGTTCATGGATTCTGCATCGAATCTTTGAGACTTGATGAACAATTTCCTCAATTTGCAGTTGCCGAAGGAATTAGAGTTCCAAAGCCATTCCACGATCTATTAGACTTCTTTTACTCAATTGATCCAAGCAATACACCGCAGATTAAATTATCTAAAAATTTCACATTAAATTGGCCGCCGGCTCACACCGATGAACAATGTCTCGCATATCCAACGCTGATATTCTTGCTTACTCATTTATCGACAATGAACATAGTTAAATTATATACAGCTTTATTACTCGATTATCATATATTAGTATACTCGAAATTCCCAGAAAGGTTCTCCAACTGCGTTGTTGCAGCTTCCATTCTCGTCAAACCATTCTTATCAACGACTACGATTATGCCAATATTACCGATTTCTTTTAACGAAGTTTTGGGACAACCAACACCATATCTATATGGAATGGGTCAGAAATTCGATGTTGATGTTATCGTTGACCTTGACAAAAATGAAATTATATCCGAAGAACTGCCAATTTTACCAGGATCTGATGAAATCGCGCGCAAGCTGGCCTTGGTTATCGAAGCCTCATCACATGGACAATCTTCGAATCTTGTTTTACCAACAGCGATGAACAAACTCGATCCGCCGAAAATTACACCAAGCCCATTCTTAGTCGATTCGGTGCTTTCTGTATTCACGAATCACTTGCCGCCAAGACTCTCCGCTGAATTGCAGCCATATTTCGTTACAGATAAATCCGAAGACGAAGCAATTACAGTTCTCAACACAGACCTGTTCCTCAGCAGCTGTAAGCCAAATGAAAGACCTTTCTACGAAGCTTTCTCTCATACTCTCGCATTTGAAGAATTTCTCAATAAAGTCACAGATAATTATCAAAAGATGCAAGAAGAAAAGCAGGAAGGAAGACTTTTCTTCTCTGATTGTTCAATGTAATTTGTATTAATGTTGTTGTTTAGTAAATATTATTTATTAAATCTTTTTAGTTATGATGTCTATCTATATAACAAGTTTTTTCTTCAAAGCTACAAACCTTTTTGGTGAATTTTCAAGAAACAAAATCACTATTAAAAATTTTGATATCAAATTAATGAATTATTTAGTTAAATCAATGAAAATAGAGATAATTTTATGAATATGATTGAACAAAACGTCAGAACAGATGTGATATCGATTAAAATATGAAAATTCATCTAATTTCGCAATATTTCGGATTTTCAATGTATTTATCGCGCAAAATCATAATATTATGTATTTAGGATGTTTGCATCAAATTTACAAGAATTTTTGTCTATTTCTATCAAAAATCTATTTCATTTCAATAAACATTAATTTTTAAGATGCAAAAAGTTTAAAATAATGCTATATACCTTTTAGTCTATCATATTCATGCAAGATTTAAATTGATTACTATACAAAATCTTGCCAAACACAAAAATGATAATTAATTTGTTCTGCAACTCGACATTTAAGAGCAATGTGTCTGGTATATTCACGAGGATATACAACACACATAAGATCCTAATAGAAGTCAGCGGGTCAAGCAAACAAAGCATAAATGGAACAATTCAAATGACAAAACCTGAATACACGATATTACCTTATGACAAAGGATATGATTGGTGCTCCAATTGCGGAAAGTCTTATGATGAGCATCCATGGATTATGTTTTCTGTCGAACACTACAAACTCAAGATCAATGGATACTTTTTTCGTTGCGGATGCTGTAGAAACACGTGCTACTGCGACGAAATCAGCTTTTGCCCATATGGATGCATGTATGCCTGGAGTTTAGAAGCTTCAGATGACAATGTGACATGGACGGAAATCCACAACATACCTAATAACAGAGGAATGGAAATTTGCTCAGAAATGACTTACAACTTCGACCAATACTTCACTGCTAGATATTTAAGGATAATACAGAAGAAGAACTGCCCTGGATGGCTTCCATGCTTCGTTTTGAACAGAGTTGAGTTCTTTGGAGATGTAATTCCTCTTAGTGCTGAAGATTTTGATATGTTTATGTTCGGTCATGAAGATTCTGATGTTAGCATCATTGGAAGAATCACCAAGTTTAAATCTACATAAAACAATGTGATATTATGAGAATATTCATATATAACCGTGCAAAAATACTTGTATTAATATAATGAGTTCTAGTTATCAATATGAAATGTTTGTTGATTCACAACATTATTTTAAAGTTGACAAAAAGATTGTTTTGGATTATGACAATGGAGAATCCTAAGAGCTCAAAAATGCTTTTCCATGGGTATATACTAAGGACAGAATTCCGCTTGAATCTTGGCAAAATAATAGAGATATTGTAAAATGTTGTAAAGTATGACTTTTGATTATTTAGTCTCTAGTTATTTCTAATAATGAGAAATCAAAAATTAAAATTTCGTTGTAAACTTCTTAATTATACATTTTAGTAAATCAGATATAATTCATTTTTGCAAAAAGATAAATATAAATATTCATAAAATACAAACATATTTATTTGAAGTTTCTCATTCTTACTGGTGGAGCGGGCGAAGCTGAGGCTGATATGTTCATTGTTGTCGATTTCGGTGAAGGAAGTGGAGGAGGCCTCTGTAACGGAGTGTTTGACTCACCTGAAGACGAATAAGTGTATTCGGCATCTTCATTTCTCACACTCCTGACAATTGGAGCTGGTGGGGGCTTCTGCAATCTGGAACCTCTCACTCTGCTTCCATAGCCAGTGCTTACATTGGTCTGCGGCTCTTTCTCCTTTTCTTGGACTTGCCTTCTTACCCTGGAGCCGTACTGAGATGTCTGATCTCTCTTCACTCTCGATCCATATTGTGATGTCTCTTCTTTATTCTGTGGTTGTGGTTGTGACGGCTGTCTTCTCACTCTGCTGCCGTACTGCGAAACTGTTTTAAGCCTTGACCCATAAGTCTTTGATTCTGGTGGTGATGAAGTTTGCGTTGGCTGGCCACGTTGCGGTCTGACTCTTCTCGGCATGTTAGAAGTTGCAATTTCTTCCGATATAGTTATTTGTGGCGAGAATGGCACAGTTTTCTGTGGAATCTGTGGCTCATCGAATCTTGCTACTGTTATTGGATTGAGAGATCCTGGATTTGGTGGAGGCGGCAAATTAATTTTTCTGTCCATAAATTTAGGAGAATTTGTTTCATTTGTCGCTGTAGCTGTTGTTGAGATTGTTCCAGAAGCAGTCGAATACGTTGAGTAGTTCGTTTCGCCGTAATCTGAGTAATCAGAATAATCGCCGCTGATATCTGCGTCAGTGAATCTTGATTCTTTGGTCGTGTGAGTTTTTGTCACTTCATTTGTTGTTTCTTCGTTGTCAGAATTTGGCGGAGTACTGAAGAAATCATCTTCTTCTTCCTCTTCTTCGAAATCGTCATCAGAATAATACTCGTACGTACCTTCGAAAGGAATCCTCGCCGTGTTGCGTGTTTTAGTTGCATCATCGTAGTCATCGTATTCTTCTTCAGATGAGCTTTCAACTGTTTGAGTCTTGTAGATTGGCGTCGATGATGTTCTTTTAGACGCAGACAAAGGAATTCTTGATGAATACTGAGAAGCTGGTATAGGAACTTTAGAAGCGTATTGTGACAAATTATTCGTGTTAAAGACATCAATGGATGATGCCATTTTCACTTTTCTCGACAGTGGAACTTGGCTTTCAGTCTCATCACTCTTGACAAATTTAGGAGATTTAGGTGAAGGTGGTTTAGGAAGAGGAGGAAGTTCTGGCTTTGATTCAGAGTTTTCTTTGACATCTTCTTGTGTTTTTGTTTCAGTAACAATTGGTTTTGGACGATTTCTGTTTGGCGAATCAATAATATTCTTTGCTTTGAACATTGGCATTTTCTTGTTTTGTTCTGACGGCCTCTTCAAGTTCGGCATGATGTCGTTGATTGAAAACTTGAATTGCAAATCATTCGTGTTGAAACTGTCGCTGTCTTCTTCGCTGCTTTCCAATAGCATTGATATTGACAAGTGCTGCTGCTTCTGCGGTGAAGGTTTGAAAGGCATCATTGGCTTGGAAGCAACTTTAGTTAATCGTCGCTGTAAACCAGGAGTCTTTTGAACGAAAGGTTCCGGTAGATGAACTTTCATTTTCTCTGCATCGCTTCTTGTTATATATGATGGGAAAGGAGGCAGTCTTTCTAGCCTGTAGACGTAGAATGGATCGAAGAATGGTGAATACGATGGAAATGGAAATTGCGAGTTTTGTGAGTCACTTTTTGGCGGAGGTTTTTTGAACAACGATAAAATTTTGTCACAAACATCTGTTGTCATTTTTCCAGCATTTATCAGGAAATTGAAGTCATTGACTGGGAAGCTTATTGTTGTCTTATTATTCGATCTCGCGGCTGTTTCCAGCAAGTCAACTAAATCATTAGAGTTGTCAGGATAAGCGCCGTCAAAATCAATAATGTCAAGAGTCGACTGTGTCAAGAAGATTGTCTTTAAAACTGAAAAGGCTCCCTTTCCAATCCTGTTGTTTGAAATGTCCAATATTTTGATTGATTTGTTTGCTGCTGCTGCCCTTATAACTGATGAAATGCTTTCGCCTATGTATCTGTTGTCTGTGCCGATTAATGACAAACGGTTTAAATTTGGACAAAGCGAAATGAATTCGCAAAACATATCTATCTCACTTATGTCGCTTTGTGAGAAGCAGCCACCGAAGCTGGCCCATTTGAGTTCAGTGGACCTCAAGAGGAAGTCGAAGAGCCTGTAGTCGACAGGATTCTCATCCCAAACGAACTTCAAAACTCCTGAGAAATTAGAGTTTTCCATTTCCTGGAAACAAAGCATCCAATCGTTATTGTCAGCATTTGCAGAAGAAAGAGAAACATCGATGCCATAGGCATTGCGAGTAGAAAGTATTCTTACCATTGTCGCCAGGCAGCCACTTCCCCATGATATGTTGTTCAAAATCAATGTGAAAAGGGATGATGGGAGTTGCTTGGCAAATAATGTTGAGCACGCGTTGCCGCTTAAGTCTAAAACGCGGAGTCCATTCATAGATGGCCATGAATTTAATGTTGATAACACCTCATCTACTTGTAGGCCGCAGTTTTGGAGAGATAAATGCAATAATTTCGGAAAACGGGGAACAAGCGATGGCAAAGAGATTCCCTGCGTATTTGAGAGGTCGAGACTAACGAGAGATGCAGAAACGTCTTGAGTAAAGAACCTTTGATAAAATAATTCGAATGTTTTTGCAGAAAATGCAGTATGAAGTCCAAAAGATGTTAATTGCTTTGCTCCTATGAACTCTGAAAGGCCCTCAAGTGCAGAAAGCGGCAATTCAGAATCATTTATTGAAATTCCGCATGGAGTTCTTTTCTTCTTTTGGAATTCGTCAAGAAAGCGTTTGAATTTGTCAGCACGTTTGCAGTTGAATTCTAAGTGATTTACATATTTGATATGAGGAATATAATCGATATATAACTGGAAATCTGAAAATTTTTCGATATTTGGAAAAATAACTGTGTTAAAGTTTGTTGCGAGAGGTAAAACATCGAGTGCATATTGGAGAATGCGTTCTGGATTAGGAAATTCGCGTAAATCCAAAACTGATTCATTGAAAATTAATTCTTGACGAAATTGCTGAACATTTATGTATGGAATCTTATGTCTTCTGATTTTCAATAACTGTTGTAGACGACTCATGATTCCAATTCCTGTTTGTTGTTGAATGCCGAAATCGTATTTTGAAACTCCGAGAGTTCGCAATTCTTTTATCGTCTGTGTCTGTGTTAACGCGTGACAAATAGCGCCGAATAGTTGATGTGGATGTTTGCTAATGAATTTTGTTGCGAGGACTTCTTTGTCGAATGTTACGTAAACTTTATTTCTTTTGAATGCTACTTTTCTTACACTCAACCATGGCATACTTTTTAGCCAGTTAATTTTCTCTTTTTCCTTATTAAAGATTTCTAATCCGCGAGTTGAAACGATAAGGATCTGATTTTCTTTCAAAATACCACCAACGACAATAGCCGTTGAGTATACTGGGTGATGCTTCTTCCGCTGAGCAATTTGCACAGCTAATTCTACTGAAGAAGCATCCATTAATAAACGCAAACGCGCGGAAAAGTGACGAAATTTTGTAAATTTTTGACAATAATTTACGTGGCAAATATAATTTACGTTATAAAAATTTGTTACATCTATTTTACATGGCAAAATTTGTTTCAACGACAAAAATTGTCATTTTGTAAATATTTACAAGACAGTACATATTGAACAACAAAAATAACATTAAAGTGTTTAATCGTCACATTTGTTCAAAAGTGGCAAGACTTGTTATGTTTTTAACAATTTACAAATTATTATAACCTTGAATTTTGAGTTTTGATTTTACAATGTACGATTATTTTCAACTCAAAAATTTGAATTTGGTAAATTTTTGATTTTATTTTACATGGCAATACAAAAAAATATTTACAACTTGTAAACGTATGATTTATTTTTTACGTGGCAAAAACATTGATTTGCGAACCAAGCCAAATAATAGGTATGACTCACTGCTTCGAGATTAATAAAATAAATAAATCAAGTGAAGTATAAAATATTTAATACAATGAAATGTGAATATTAAGCAATAATCATAATAGATAGTGATTTTTTTTAGGGCTTTAGATATACATTACAGTGGTATATGTAGCAATTATACAATTATCTTAAAATTCGCATTTTCATTGATATATGTCATTGGTGGAATGGTGGATATCCATGATTTAAATTTATCGAGCTCTCTTTTTGTGTAAGCTTCATTGGAATGCTTTGGATCAATGAAAAACATTGGTATATCCCTCATCTTTGTGCCAGATATATTGAAAATATATTCTTTCGCTAAATCGGCAAAATCAGTCATGAAATAGTCTCTATTACTATCATTTTCATCACAGCCTGTAAATACAAAACTAAAGTGACTAGTTACATCTACAGTCTCATGTTTGAAAAGGTCATGAATGAATTGGATGAGATCCATGTTTTGTCGGCTGAATCTAGTTTGTGATTTATGCACAACAAACGAAACTCCATTTACACCTTTCTCGTGGTTCTTTATTGCAGTGCAGAGTTTTGATACTTGAATTCGAGTTTCTACGAGTCCTTCGTTAAAGCTCTTAGTATCAATCACGAAGCATTCGACACCATCAACTGAATTATACTTCACCTCTACACTATCTGTAATAGGGGATGACAAATCCGAAGTTTTGAAGAAAGAGCCCTCTAAAAACGCGTTTCCGAACGAGCTTTTTCCTTGTCCCGATGCGCCAACTATCAGCAGCGTAATTGGAACGTTCCATTTTGGAGAACTTACAACCATTTGAAAAAATCAAATTTGAAAATAATCGAGTCGTTTCTCCTTCGTAAATAGCATAAACATTATGTACTCATGTGTTTAATCACTTTTTTCGTTAATTTTGTCGCTAAAAATCAAGAATTATCATTATTTTAATTTTCGTGATTTCGTTGATGGTTGTATAGCATGGATTTGATCCATTATTCAATGATATCGCATCAATGTATGAAAGCCACTGACATGTTTTACTTATCTCTTCGATCAATCATCAAGTGCAACAAAATTATGATACCCTCAAAATTTTATTAGTAGACCATGAAAAAATGCGAAAAACGACTTAAAAAATTGTTTAACCAGAATCTTTAAAGCATAGAATAATACATACTATAGTATGCTATAGATTTTTACAATTTTGGGTGTTCAATTCCTACTAGAAACCGATTTTTGAAAAAAAAAATAGTCACGAGACCGGACTATAAACAAATATTTTGAGGGTAATCGAATTGCTTTACCAATTGTTGATATATAACATTTATGTGGATAAGCACAGCTTTATCATATCTAAAACGAAAATTAACATTGTTGGTCGGAGAAAATTATTTTCCATAGGAAACAAATGTGTATCATATGTTGCTTATCCTCCTACTGTGAATTGTGAACTAATTCATACAAATTGTGAGCATCTTTATGGATATATTCAATATTTTGAATATCAATGTTGACTTTAGATCGTCATTTAGAGATATCTATAACTATTGTGTCCAAATTATCGATTTGTTTCGTTTACAAAACACAGTTCCATTAATTTTGAAAATATTATAAAAATCTATTTTATTGACCCAATGTTTAATTAAAAAAAGTGAATATACTGTTACGTAGATTTCAATGATGATTTAAATTCTTATAAATAGGAATAATATTTTTTCAATCGAAGAAAAAGTGTGAATTAGATGTACTCAAGTGATAGTTAGTCGTATTGTTGTAAAGGTTAATAAATATTTGGTTTTTTACGCACATTGAAATTACTTTTGAAAAGCGAAATATATAAAACAAGTATAAATCATGTTAAAAATTATGTTAAAATTAGCTATCACCGATCTTTCTAGCTTGAACAAGTGTTTCTAGTCTCTGTGTAAATGCCAATGCGACTTCTGGAGATTCCATAGTGAATTGCATTGAACGGAATGATGAATCATGTGGATAAACTGTTACATGAGCTGGATTAGCTTCATCTGTGACTACTTGTTTGATTTCGTTGAAAGAGAAAGAAACACCTCTGCCTTTTTCTGTTTCAGAAATGATAATTTTTTCACGGAGAGGGTCAACACGAAGAACTTTATGGTTTGCTGAGCCGAACATTGACTCTTGAACAACTTTGTAGAACTCCTGATGAGTTGATCTGACAGCATGAGAACGTTCGTAAGGCATATCATTTGATTTCACGAAACCAAACTTTCTTAGCATACTTTCTGGGAGGAAAGCTTTGTTGAATGGAGCAAATGGCGCAGTTTTCATACGGGGACCTCTGTACATTAAAAGAAATGACAAATAAATCAAATTACATGTCATATTTCAAATATTTATTTCGTTTATTTAGTTTTTCAACCTATAAAATTAGCATAGATTCATATCAAGATCTTACATATGAAATTTTCAAAATTCATCAAAGGGAAATTGCATATTAGTGTGGTTTTTTAGTCTTTTTCTTTATCATCTATTATATTTTCCTATTATAGAATGCAATCGCCTATTTACTTTTTGCAAATTCGCATGTTTTATTGGAAAAGATTTCAAAAATCAAAAAATCCCATCATAAAAAATGACAAAATATATTATATCAATTCAAAAAAATTGATTTTTAAGCTTTGATCAAATTTGAGCTTAAGCATCCTGGCATGCAGAATATTGCACTATTTCATTACAAGGCTTCAATTCTATCATTTTATATTTGCAAAAAATATCAAGGATTTTTCAATGTTTGATGATGAATTTTGATATATTATATTGCCTGCCTAATGAATATAACAATGAAAATCGAAAATTCGAAAGTAATTATCTGGTCGCAAAATATTTTTAATGTTGTTTTTCTTCTTTTCCGCAGTTTTTTCTGCACCAATCACGAAGCCAAAAAAGGTGGAATACATCGACCAAGAGCTCCGTGAGAAGCTTCACGTGAATTTCACATCAGCGCAAAAATCTAAAATCGAAACAACAACAGAATCCCACGAATATCAGGCCGAAACAACAAAAATCCTTGGTATTCTCATCGACAACCTCTACCATAACAAAGATATTTTCATGAGAGAACTTATTTCAAATGCAAATGATGCTCTCGACAAGATTCGCTTCCAAGCTCTTCGCGATCCTTCTGTCCTCGACCAGGGATCAAAGAATTTGGAAATTTTGATTGATATCAACGAAGAAGAGAAAACTTTATCAATCACAGATACGGGAATTGGGATGACAAAGGACGAATTAATCAACAACCTCGGCAGAATTGCAAAATCCGGTACATATGAATTCCAAAAAATGCTCCAATCAGGAGATACAAATTTAATTGGCCAATTCGGTGTCGGTTTCTACTCATCATTCCTAGTTTCAGACCGTGTTGTCGTTGTTTCCAAATCTAACAATGACACAAAGCAATACATTTGGGAATCTGATGCATCATCATCTTTCACAGTTACAGAGGATCCAAGAGGCAACACATTAGGCCGTGGAACATCAGTTATCCTTCATCTCAAGGATAATTGTTACAATTACGTGGACAGAGACAGAATTATGGCAATTGTTCGTCACTACTCAATGTTTGTTGATTTCCCTGTCAAGATTTGGCACTTTAAGGAAGTCTACGTTCAGGAGGACGAAGCTTTAGACCAAGATAAAGCAAATGATATTTTCAACGATGAAGATGTTGTTGTTGATTCTGATGATGACGACGATGAGATGGACAAGCCTAAGAAGAAGAGCGAACCAAAAGGCACAGCGCTCAAAACTGTTTGGCAGTGGGTTCAAGTTAACGATCGTAAGCCAATTTGGCTCAGAAAGCCAGAAGAAGTCGTCGAAAGTGACTATAACGAGTTCTTCACGATATTCTTCAAGGAGCCAAAAGGTCCAATGCTTCATCTTCACAAGAATTTCGAAGGAAGAGTTCAATTCTCGTCTCTTCTCTTCATTCCAAGTGTCCCGCCACCAGCTGACCAGCTATTCTCCCATTTCACAAGGAATGTCAGATTATATGTTAAGCGCGTTCTTGTTTCCGACAGTTGGACAGATGAGCTTCTCCCAGACTATCTCCATTTCATCAAAGGTGTCATCGACAGCAACGATTTAGGCCTCAATGTCGACAGAGATCGTTTAATCAAAGAAAATTCACTCAAATTAATCAAATCAAAGGTAACATCAGCTATTCTCAGCCTCATTAAACGCATGTTCATGGAAGATCCGCTCCAATACGCAGACTTTTACTCTAAATACGGTGGCAACATCAAATACGGCGTTGTTGACGATGAACAGAACAAGCGCATGCTTTCGCAATTGCTCATGTTCTATACATCATATTCTCCAAAGAAGTTAACAACATTAGATGATTATTTGGCAAGAATGAAGAAAGGACAAGAGAAAATCTATTGGATTGGAGCAGCTTCTCTCGAAGAGGCACGTAATTCTCCATATACACAAGACTTATTATCAAAGGGATACGAAATTCTTTTCGCATTAGAGCCAATCGACGTCTACTGCTTCGAGAGGATGGACGAGTACAACGGTATCCCACTCGACAGCCCAGAGAAGTTCTCAGGCGACAAGTTCTCCGACGAGAAAATCCAGGACGTCTCATCTTTCGAAGGAATCACTCAGCGCCAGTTCAACAGGATTGTTCCGTGGATTAAGCGCGCAGTAGGCGACAGAATTGAGAACGTTATCCTCTCCAAGCGTCTAAAGACTGTCCCAGCTATATGCACAGCCAGTGGATATGGATACACAGCGAGCCACGAGAGATTAATGCGCGCGCAAATGGTCCAAGACTCACAGATGGCCGATAACATTTACATGAACAAGAAGACTTTGGAATTGAACTACGCGCATCCAACAGTCAAAGACTTGTTCAACAGGATCTTCACATACCGCAAATTGACTCCAGAGCAGAAAGTCGCAACATTAGAAGATGTCAGACTGATTTTCGATGCAGCACTTTTGGCAGGAGGTTATACTCTGAATGATCCACTCAACTTCACGAAGAGAGTCTTCCACATGGTTGGCCGCTCATATGAGATTGAGCCGAAAGTTGCAGCATTCGAGGATGAAAACAAGATCTACTACCCGAAGGTCGAAGACGAATTCGAATTCGCACACAAGAATCAGCCGTTCATCAAGCTCGGAAGAAACTACAAAGTTGGTGGAGAAATGAAAGAAGATGGCGACGAATTACCAGCAGACTTGCATCCATCAACACCTGAAGAGTGTTATGCAGGATTGCTATAGTAATATTTTATTATTTTTTGTAACATCATATTTTTATAAACTGAAATTCAAAACTCGATTCCATTTTTTCATATATAATAAGGCATAACGTTGAAATCATAGGAATTTGCGAAATTAAAATAAATTCAAAATATGTTCCATTTTTTTCATGTTTTGTGTTCGGTGATGGATCAATAGTACATAATGTAGCTCTAGAAAATGATGTTTTGGTTCTTACACGAAAATTAATTTTTTTTTGATAAAATCAATTCAGAAATGAACAAGAAAATCGTGCAATTTGCACTATGGAGATCCTATAGACTTCACTTCATGTAGATTTTAGTCAAATGTTATCATATTAAGAGTTTTGAAGATCAATATAAAAAATATAACAGATATGAGCTAAAAACATATGTAATTTCATGTAAAGAAACAGTTAGAACATAATAAACTTTGTTTAATTTGAAAAAATCAGAACAAAATTATAAAAATTAGAATCTAATAGAAACTATTTTGAAATTCTATAAAGTATAAATGCATTGAAATCATAAGTTGAACTAGATATTGAATTAACTGCAGATTATCAAAATGAATTATGGAAGATCAATGCGGCTCAATCTTTCATCCTTTACATTTGAAAGATCTCTGGCATGACCATATTTCTTTGTTCTTGGATTGTAAAGTTTTGGATTTGGTATTGTATTCTTTGAGTTTCCAATTGAAGTGTAGCCTTTTCCATATAATGAGCATACTGGGAGTTCAAGTGTGTCAATATATTCCCAAATATCCTTGTAAGTCCAATTCAAGATAGGGAAAATGCGCATTGCGTGGACCCAGTCCTCAGAAGTAATTGCAAACTCCTTAATAGAAGAGCAATTCGGATCCGTTTTCCTCTGACCCAAGAAAAATGATCCGATGCCATCTTCTTCGACAATTTTTTCAATTGCGCTCTTTAGATTTTCAGATTTGATCTTTCTTATCTTTATTCCAACTCTTTCTTCAGTTTTGTTGACGAAATCTGTAATTTCTGGGAAATCGGCCTTTTCCTGGACAAAGAATGGACGAACAGGAGTTGAAATTTTAGCTGATTCGTGGAATCTTCTAACAAGATCCAAGACGACCGTAGAATCTTTTCCTCCGTTGAAACATAATCCGATTTCAGGTCCGTAATCAGCATAAGCGAGCTTCATAACCTTCGACGCCATGGCGATCTTTCCATTCAGCGTTGGAGAGAACTTCGCACTTCGTGGGAACATCAGCTGACCAATACTACTCATTGTAAAAATTAAGAGATGTTTTTTGTGAGGCTCCGCTCCACATTCAAATTTAAAAAAAAAAAAAATCACCTAGTTATTTATTGAGTCATAACTAAATTTATAGAGCATTTTGTTTGATCTTATCATAGACTTATATCTAATATACATATAGATATACATATATCTCTATGATATCAAAGCTCAAATCTCACTAGAAAACTAGATATTAACGAAATTTCGTGGAAAAAATTTGAATACTTATAATTGGCCAGACCCTGATTAGAGACCCACTTAAACACACATTTAAGAACCATGCATTATTATGTCTAAAGATGACAAAAATTGGAATAAAATTTGATTATCTATATATTTGGATGAAATTGAAAATCTGAAAAAAATAAAAAAAAGCAGATCGTCTGACGAAAATTATCTATATTAGGTATACATCTAATGAGCTAAATTATATCGACTGTTGGCCATGTTTTGAGAATTTTCCGGTTCTTTTTTCATAATTACGTTGAATACATAGTTTATTTTATAGGCTTCTAAAATAAACAAAATGTGAAGCCCCAATAGTATATCGGTTAGAACACATCCTTTACACGGATGGAAGGCCAGTTCGATTCTGGCTTGGGGCATTT